>WELB01000026.1:996497-1014653 GCA_009602725.1 Spirogloea muscicola
TTTTTTTTTTTTTTTTTTTTTTTTTTTTTTTTTTTTTTTTTTTTTTTTTTTTTTTTTTTTTTTTTTTTTTTTTTTTTTTTTTTTTTTTTTTTTTTTTTTTTTTTTTTTTTTTTTTTTTTTTTTCCTGCCGAGGAGCGGCGCCCTGCCGCCCTGCCGCGCCGAGCCCGAGGACGCCGCTGCCGCCGTGACGCTGGCGGACGCGGAGGGGGCGGGCAGCGCAGCGTCGCTGCGCCATGGTGCCGGCCGTGGCGAGGGGGTCGCGGCGCTGGATAACCAGCAGTTGGTCGAACGACTGGTCGAGACCCTGGCGGTGAGCTCCAACTGAGCTGCGCACCAATGCTGGGCAGAATTCCACCAAGCCCACATTCGCCGCCGCCTCTGCAGGCCACTCCTACCATGGCCACTCTTACCATGGCTCGCAGCGGCAGCCCATGCTGTTCCGCCTTGTCAGCTACACAATTCTTCCAACGGTTGCTGAAGCTTGCGGTCTGGGCTCGCTTTATATGTGCGCTTGCTCCCACTGGGGGGGGAATCTCGTGACAGAACAGGCTCCCCGTTCCCCCTGTGCTGAGCAGAGTGACGCCATCGTTGCTGCGGATGTCGCTACGGGCCTCATCTCCAGGATTGACCAGCAAGGCAGAGCAGCGATCCTAGCAGCACTGTACTCCAGCGGTATGCTACCAGTCTGGAAGGCTGTCCGACTTTTGGTTCACCTGTGAGGCAAATGGAGGCCCGTCTCATGCCCCTTGGGAAGCACCTTCCCTGTGCTGGGCTTGTATGTTTGGAGACCCACATGGATACAGATGCTTCTGAAGTAGCTACTGGAGAACAAGCTCGCTCAGTGTAGGAACGCGTGCCCGGCAGCCCATGCTCGCACAGCATCTTATGACCCTCTTTGTCTTTGCAGCTTCTGACAATGCTGACTTGCATTTCATGGAGGCCGATACCAACAAGGACGGGGTGCTGGATCAGAGGGAGTTCTCAAGCTATGTTGAGGCTCAAGCCATCAAGTATGGCGCCTCGGAGAAGCCGCTCACAGAGAAGCAGCTGTTACACCTCACGTTGAGGGCAGCCATAGGTCAGTCACTCATGCAAGTCAGGTCTTGGAACAGCTGTTTGGAGTGACAGCTGCACCTTGACAGTGAACATGACCAAGCAACTGGCACCTCCTTGTTGCTACATGAGAGTTTACTGCACGTACCGCTTTCTTCATACCAGCCCTGGAGCACCTGCCAAATGCTGAAAGGGGCATGGTAGCTTGGGACTCCAGAACGGCCCTTCAAATGTCTGCACATTTGTAGTGACTCACAATGTGCTTCTATTGTTGTTCCTTACTCAGGGATGATCGGCTTTGGATTCACAGGTCAGTCCTAGCTCCACTGCCTTACTTACAATCTGTTTACCCCCCAGCAGTCAAGCAGACGGCTGCCTACGTATCTCTTACTCCTGAATACAGGCTCTGTGGAGGTGCATGGACTGGCACTTCTGCTATATCAGCCTGTGACATGTGAAGTTCTGGTTATTGGTCCGCTCTAGCAGTGTTCGTGTGCTTCCAGACTGGAATTTGGGGCAAGTAGTGCAGTGGCTTTCAAGACTGACGCTATGAGTGCCTGGGCATCACCCACATGACATGCATCTCAGTAATATTCTCATGGGCTTGCAGACAATGCCATCATGATCATTGCTGGGGACGCCATCCAGAACTCCATCGGTGCTACTTTGAACCTGCCTACTTTGCTGGTGAGGTTGATATACTAGGGTCCTTGGTTCCCATGAAGCTGGATCGAATGTCTTTTCCAGTGAGGAACTAACAGTGTTTCCAGCAAGAGCACAACCTTCCTTTCGGGCCTATTTACGCCATTGCCTCACAGTCACTGTCCTGATTGAGTACTTTGTATCCACGCTTGTCAGTCTGCAGGGCTGGGCAATGCGCTAGCTGACCTCGTTGGCACTGCATTTCGGGAGTACATTGAAGGCGTCTCCAGCAGTTTCATGCCTTCGTCAAGGGTGTCACCTGTGCAGGTTAGTTACACACTACACAACTTACTCTCGCATCCCATTCTCTTGCCATCCCTGTTCTAATTGACTGGTGCAAGCCGGTGACAGTCAACTTTAGTCACATACAGACCATATCTGTATGAAGGGGAGCCAGTGTTAGATGGATTGATTGAGCTGATACAGCTGTGCTTTGGGAGGGAATGCATTCAGATGCAAATGAAGGAGGCATGGTGGGCAGAAACGACTGGTGCATCAATTGGAGTTACGATAGGCTGCCTCCTTGGACTAGTTCCAATCCTGTTCATCAAACCTGGAGGCTCTGGTGAACCTGTTGTCACCATTGCATCAGCTTTACATACCATTGAAGAAAAGGCAGGGCAAATGTGTACACAGGAAGTTGACAGGGCAAGCCATGGTCAAAAAGAGCAGCATCGTAGCAGCCCAACTAGCACTGTTTTTGCATCAGTCAGCGAAGCTTTCTCACAACCAAGACAACGGATCATGACTAGTAGCGAACGCTTGGGGGGTCTTTTCCTCCTCGCCACACTCTCAGTCGCAATGGGCCTAAGGCGGATTTTTTTCAGTCGCCAGAGGCAGCCATAGATTTGCTTGACATTTGCTAATTCAGATTGCTGGCACTAGGACAGCATGCACTTTCCTGTCCCCAGCTGATTACCTTCTCTAGCGAGATTTACGTAGACATTTTTGGAGTATTTTATCATCCCAACTGGAATATGAGGCGTGTCTAATGTGAGACTAGCTTCTGAGGCTGCCCCTTACGTTCCAGCAAATGATTTTGCAGGCTTCAAGGCGTTCCTAAGATCAGATCCTGAGGTGCTCAAGTATGCAATGTAAGGGGAATTCATGGTGGTGTGCTACTTTGTAAGTGTGTTAGTGTGTCCAAGTTTTCAAGCTGCAAACATTGTGAACATCAAGTCTGACAAGACAATCTAGTGCAGATTACTAAATTGCCCTAAGGTGAGGTTCTCGTGCCTATATTTCTTGTTCCCAAGTCGCACATCCAGAGACCACTGAGAGCAAGATGAGAAGTTCCTAGCAGAGCAACATCAGGTTGCAGAATAATCACATCACAACTCACAAAGACATTCTTATCATATTAAATGACAAATTTCAGTGGAGCGACCTGGGCTTCCAAACTCCAATGGAATGCTGCCCTGTCTGTACAGACCCAAAAGTGAAAGCACCTCTTGACATGTATGAAGAAGCGCTCCTTGTCTCATGCCAGTCAAGTACTGAATGAGTGTTCAAGTAATGCAAGGGGGACAATCAGGCTGCTTTCATGTCATCCAAGTCCACGCTCCTCTGCAAAGGCGGGAGTGTCCTCATCAGCACCACCCTAAGTTGGAGAGCTAGAGCCCCACTTCAAAGTTGGTTGCTCAGCTGCTAAGCATCGCTGCGCCTTGCAACTTGAAGCATTTTCTGCTGTTTAGTGTACTATTTAAGGTTAGTGACATGGTGAATTAGCTCAGTGCTTGCGGTCCATCAATTTGCCTCGTACCAGGAAGTCATGGTTTTCAAGCAGCAAAGGCGAGAAGTCCTTGACGAATTCGTCCATGTCCTTTTCAAGGGGTCCACCTCCAAGTTTGTCCATGAATGTCTCCCTGCTTGGTATCAGTTGCAATGCCACCTACATCAAAGGAGGTGACAAGTGACTAGAATAATAGTCTGGCGAAGTGAGGACACAGCTTCATGTCAATAGTAAACAGATATAGCAAGCAGATCTTGGTTGCATGAGCTTCGGCTTGAAAGGACGTACAACCGCTGGCAGCTTAACAGGTAGTGCACTTGGTAGTCTCGTTGTGGCTTACAGTAAATGCTGCTTGTGCTATCCATCCGTGATACTGCTTAAGTGTCTCTGCATACGCTTCCCGTGCTACTTGTGCCATTGACCACTCTTGGTGTGCTCTCAGCTCACGCAGAAGAGCAACCAAGAAGTCCATCGCTCTGGTCCAAGGAACATGAATGTCAACACTCTGGGGACCCTGACTGTGCAGCAGGCCTCTCATGATGTATCGTGTCTTATGAGGCAGGCGACCTTAAAACATGGCCCAGCACGTCTGCATAGATATAGGACTTTGGTCCTGAGGAAGAGGCGCAAGCTAGCCAAGCTCCAGCCTAAGCAGCTTCACCTAGTCAACCAGAGCAATCCATTGCTATTGCTGGATGATCCGCGAGCTGTGCCTTGGGCGACCTCTGCCTTGACGATGTCATAGAGCAGCTCGTATGTCGCCGGGTTCGACGCGTAGGCCTTCTCGAGCCGCTGCAATACATGAGATTGCCAACTCAGGCAACAGCAAGGTGCCGCACTCAGCTTTAAGGGCCAATGGAGCCAATGTAGCTTCATGAGAATCAGCTGTAAGATAGTCTGCTACTTAAGTGACACTTTGAATCGAATTCGTTGTCGCGGGAGCGCAAACCTCGATGTTCCCGCCAATGTCGCCCTTGACCATGACAAGCGCGGAGCCGAACTTGTCTGTCACAAAGCAACTAGCGAGGATGTCTAAGGTTGAGAGCTGGAGCCTTTGCTCCGAATGCACGCAATGCGGACCGTGGAGAAGAGTCAGAGTAGTGAGCACGGCCGAACTTGGCCGCTGAGACACGGAGGGGCCCTGGAGGGGGCCTGGACGGGGCGCCGGACCGATGACTGGCAGGACGAGGCGGCAGAGCTTGAGGAAGGGGTCGGTGAGGAGCTGGCCGTCGGCGGCGCGCGAGCAGGGGATGGCGTCCAGCGCCGGCGCGAAGATGGACGGCCCGCCACGGCCGCCCAGGGCGGCCATGGCGGCCGGGAGGCGACGCCGGCGGCTGGCTCCTGTTGACTCTCAAGCGGCTGCTGATATTAAAAGAGCGGCTGTGAAAGCCAGCCAGATGCATACAGGTGTTCATGACGGAGCCACAGGCTAGACAGCCAGGGCGCTCTTAGTAACCCCGTGTCTTAGTAACCCCGTGTCAGCAGTAGGAAGTCAGATGAGCTGAGGGGAGGAAGAGCAACCCCGCTGCGCAAGCCAGAGGCTGCTGCAAGGGCACGACCAGCGCGGCGATGCAAAGCAAGCGCTTGGGAACGCTGTAGCGACATAGACAAACGCATACGGTAGCAGGACACAAGACCCAAAGGCACCGAGCCACCGGGAAGGGCTGCACCCTGTTCCCGGCGCCGCTGGTCAGCTTGAGATGCCAGCAGCGAAAGTAACGAGGACCACCGACCCCCGTAACACCCATGGATGTCCATGGCCAGGGGGTAAAAGGTATCACCCGCCGGGTGGTCCTTGTACTTGTGCAACTTCTTCTGTTCGGCCACCTTCACGGCATAGCCGGTCTCAGAAGTTACGGGGCCCTTCGTCCGGAAGCTGTCGGTTAGGACGACGTCCATGAGAAGCCGCTTGCCACCTCCCAGGGGGACGCCGACCAGATCGACACGCCGCGTCCGAGGGACCCCGTTGCGGAGCTGGACGGGCATCACCCCGGTGCTCTCCAACGCCACTTGATATCCCGCCTCCTTGACGATGCCATACATGGCGTCACGTAGGAGGTTGTGGGAGCCCGTGCGCTCACTGCCTTTGGCACACCTGAGCATGTGGTCACCCATGAGCACTGCATCATGCTCAATAAGCCCACATTCACATTGGGTCACCCCTGCCAAGCACAGGGATGGTAAGCCAAGACGGCGGCGCATAGCATCGCAAAACAAAGCATTTTCCATCCGCAAGCCCGCATGCAAAGGCAAAGCGCGGAGCCACTCAGACGCTCCCAGAGACGAAACAGATAGGAGCCGAGCCTGGCCTCGAGCATCCCCTTGGAGGAGACTCCGGAGATGCTCCAGTGGTTGCTCGTCTGCAGCACGGGAAAACCGCGATTGAGCCTTAACATCAGAAACGTCAGCCCAGGCAGCAAAGCTAACAGGCTCATTCACCAGAGGCGGGATATCAAGTGGATCCTGTTGGAGGGACCGGGGCTCCGCCTGCAGAGCGGAGGTCCTGGAAAGACTCTACGGAAACACCGGTCCTCCTGGCTGTCTGTACTGGGCGTGGATTCTAACATGGCCACCCAGGGGCCGGCGGTTGCGCCTCCTCCCATGCAACTATCCGTTAGGGTCTCTATTAAGGGACTTCAGATCAGCGGACTCTCGGAGGGTGGAGGGCGTGCGGGAGAACTTGACCCTTTCCCAAGCCTCCATTTCCTCATTAACACTAGTCAGCCAAGCGGCCGGCCCTGCCAGTGCCGACGCCGCCGGCGCCGCCGCCGCTTCGGGACCGCCAAGAGTGCCCAGCTGGTGCCGGCTTCGTCTCCCAGCGCGGCCGGTTGCCGCGGCCAAGGGATCACCAGATGTTGGAGCAGCAGCGGCTCAGGAAGCGAGGTCCTCCGGCAGCCCCAATTTGCTCCCTGTGGTGGACGAGCGAGACCAGCGGTGGCGGCTGCCTGACCTGCCATGGAGGAAGATCAGGAGGACGAGGACTACCCCCGTCAGTCTTTCCCCGCCCGCTAGGCTGCCCAGCTGCATGCCAACATTGCCACCATGAACGTCTTACGCACGGTTTCAGGCTTCTGGAAGAAAGGGCAGGGCTTGGAAGAAGCCTCTGCCATACCTGCGGTGGGCCTGCCGTCTTGGCCGGAAGTGGAGTTCAGGTGTGTGTCAGGCCTGCATTTGTCACTACATCATGCCTTTCCATGCCTTTCCAGCTGTGCTGGATTTCAGGGCGAGCTCAAATGTGACTTTTTACACCATATAGATTGTCAAAAACTCCCAAGAGCAATGTAGCATCCTAGAGAGATATTGCATCCTACGGGCTTTTGTATTTCTCAGATTCAGGTTGTCCTGCCCGGCTAAGCCATTTGCAGATTTCCGGTTGGCAGTGACTCTCCTGAGGAGGAGCTGCTCAGTGCTCTTTGGCAAGGCTACGAGGTCGAGCAAGACACGGTAGGCTACGCACCCTCGTAGTAGCAACCCAGAAGGCCAAGCATGTCAAAGTTAATCACAACGCAATGATCCTTTAACAGCTCGCCTTAGAGCAAGCCCTAATAAGGCATGACATTCCTAGACGTGTGTGCTGCATAAGCAAGTGTGTGAGAATCTGGGGAAAAGTCATCGACAGGTCTGTTGCTGCAGCTAGCCGAAGCTTCCTTCACCTGTGCTTCAGTAGAAGATTGTGCTGACGATTGTGTCCTGTGATGAGTAGGTGAAGAAACAATTGGCGCTCAACGCGTTCCTGCTGTCATTCATTCGCACTTTTGACAACCGGAGACCTGAGCTTGACTCTGAGGTTTCATCGCAAGAAGATAGTGGAAACTTGATAAAGATTGGGCAGGGAAGATATGCCAGCAAGAGTGGGCAATTTGGGGGCAGATTGGTGGGATGTCAACGAGGGCACCCCACGCGCATCGTCGTAGAGTTTGTGAAAGAGCTGGGCTCGGCTGAGACTGCGCTCTTTGGTGAGTGCGTGTATTACGTGCAGGTCTCGTCACAAAGCCTTGCATGTGGAGCTGCAATTGTCAGAATGAAAGTCAGGTCTGAAGAAGATGCTCAGTCGCACGAAGTGCCCTCTTGGCAGGTTCTGTGATGCTAACATTGCAATTACCATTGATTGCCAGGAGCTTCTAGAGAATGTCCTTGGTCCTTCAACCACAAGGACTCAGAGATTGCGTTGAACCTTCTTCATGCACTTACCATAGCAACCAGATACTATCATAATCGACGGATTTTTTCATTTTTTGAGGGCTTCCAGTATCTCATGTGCTTGATGAGAGGTAAGCGAACCTTCAGGTACAGCTCAAAGTGGCACGTGCCTAATTGCATTCATCAGGAATGCCTTGCTACAATGCTCAATCTGCTCTGCTACAGCCCCACTTTTCAAGGTCACCTCCATATTAACGGCTCCACTCTGTGCTGCCAGGCTCAGCAATCCAGCTGGCCAAGGAGGTCACAGAAAGTACATGCACATCGACCACTCATTTGAGCCTCCTTGAGTGTCTCCTGGCTCACATAGTGTCAGTGATTGCAAACTTCGTCAATGCTGAGGTCAGGCTGCTGAAGGTCTCTAGTTCTCGGTCGAATATCTGGCAAATATCATACAGTGGTGATGAAGGTAGCATCCAAAGCGATGGTAGTACTGATGAGATGACCAAGGAACGTGTGAATGCTGATAAGTTGCTGCTGGAAAAAGGCGGCCTCAAATGGTGTCTTGGTGAGTCTGTCTAAGGCCCTCGTCTTAACAGCTACTCATTTTGGTCCGTGATTTTCTGGATCCCAGCCAGACATTGTTTGATTTGGAGATAATAGACATACAACAATCTAGGTCAATAATTCCTTCTGACAACAATCTGCAAGAGTCTGCAAGAATGGAGCAGTACCCATGCTGCTGGGTGTAGTCAGGTACGAGCTCAAGGGCCTGATATATTTTGATGATTTTACCTGGTGTTGTGCAGAACTTGTGCGATGCTTGGAACTTTTGAGATCCAGGAAACCTCTGGGGGACAACTCGCTGGAGAAGCTAACATTGAGAGTGCTGAGATCCGCACTCATCGCGTACCCGTGGATACAGTCATACTTCCGCTCAGTTGGTGGAATAGCACTGCTTACAGAGGGCCTTGGTAAGCCCCATGTAGAAGCTGGGCACCAAGAAATGGTGGACCACTTGTTCAAGATGCAGATTTTGCACCTGAAGGTCATCAGGGAGGCTCTGTATCCAAGTCCATCCTCCGATTTGATCCTATGCTCTAGAAGAATTGAAAAGCTCGCAGGCTTCATTTACGTACTTATTTCCAAAATTGTCTTCTCATTGGGTACTTCTAAGAGATTGTTCTCACAAGCTGTATGTCAAAATCCTTGACTGTTTCTTCAAAAGATACAACAACACTGTTAGCTTCCAGCAATTTGTGGAGTTGGGAGGCACTGCCAAGCTAGTCGAGATGCTTAGATGGGCAGCTCTCCATGTCACAGCTGCCGACTCAGACTCCACAGGAACCAAGCCACTTCAAGCTCCTTGTTCACAAGCAAGCATTGACGTCATTGACCCCAGACATGGCACCCAGTGGGGCTTGAGCCATGCTGCGCTCGAGACATCACATGATCCTGCTACCTTACTTGACCCCTTGTATATGACTGCTGGGCTGAAAAATGTGTCATCAGCTGAAAGGAACAGTCCAAGTGCCGCCTTTGCAGTACTGCAGGTTGATACACCTACACTCGCCTGCTATATCCACGTCATTGCGTATCTTGTTCCACCTTTTAGATTCTCCCCACAATCCTTCACTACCCATGTGCATGTGCAAGTGGACAGACAGATCAGATAGTCTGCATGCTTGTGACGGGAGTGCGATCCTCAGCCTATCTGCCGCAGTTGTCAATAGTGTGGCAGATTGTCAACTAGACATTATTCGTCTCAGCTTTGCATGTCGCTCTGTGGTGTGATCAGAATTCAAACACACAGTTGGCGGAGCTATCTTTGCTGTACCAGTCCTTCCTTCCAGCACATCAGGTGACCAATCCTCCAGGGAATGTAGAACAAGCATTGGCCGCTGGTTCCTATCAGGAGCTAGCTATTGCCCAGGTGTGCCATATTTACTTGGATGTATTCCGAGAGGGATCTGAACAATCTGAGTTGGAGTGTGCTGCCCTTTCTTTCTTCAGGTACTGTTGCATTTGTGTTCAAGCAAAACTCACAGCATATTTGTTATTCTGCATGAGGCTATTTGTAGCTTTTGCTCGAAAATGCCAAGTGTTGTACAAATATTGAGAGAGATTGTGAAAAGAGGGCTTTACGCGTTTTTGCTGCATCGAAGACTGAGGTTGTGGTGTCATACTTTCAAAAATGTCCAGGACAAAAAGCACAACGATGCAGCTATATGTATTGGCT
The DNA here is from genome assembly GCA_009602725.1 of Spirogloea muscicola. Lineage (NCBI taxonomy): Eukaryota > Viridiplantae > Streptophyta > Zygnematophyceae > Spirogloeales > Spirogloeaceae > Spirogloea > Spirogloea muscicola. The sequence continues at coordinate 1,006,364 of WELB01000026.1, forward strand.
GTTTTCAGGACCCTCTTGGACGCATTCCCTGTCATTACAGTAAATTGCCTACGCTTGAAGAGTGCTTGGCCCTTGTTGTTCTCACCTACATTTTTCTACCATGGTGCGTTGCGGGCTGTCAGCCTCACAAGGATTACTGATGCTACCAGCAGATCATCAGCATCACTGTCGCTCGTCAATCGGGCGCTGTTGGTTGCATCAAGCCCCCGAGGAGGCAAGGCCTCCGAGGAGGATATCACATACATGCCGAGGTCATCTCATGCAGAAGTCCTTAGGGAGGAAGTCCTTGTCGTCTTGAAGATTGCAGCTACAACTCCTCTAAGCACGCTTGACAATGAGGTAGGCTGCAAACAACCCAGCATCTCTGTAGTACGAGATATGCAATGGTCCTGCTCTTTCATTACTGCCCATCTCACTTTCAAAGTCCTGATGCTCACCCGCAGGAAAGCTTGGAAGGCAGAGTTTTGTCCAAAATCAGAGCCTGTGTTTGAAAGTGTCATACTATTTCTATGACTTCTTCTATCATGTCATCTACAGATGCTAGGCTTCAACATCTGCAGTACAAAAGTGGAGTCAAAGATCAATAAATAAGCACTAACCCAGACAATCTCTTGGTTCAGCCGGAGTGTGGGGCCCTTCTTGAAGCTCTACAACGTTGCGCTCTGGTGCCATTTGTTGCTACTACAATTGCCCAGTGTTTGCAGGAGATTATTATGCTATCTCCAGATACATCACTGACTGCCATGCTCTCTGTTGAGGCACCGCTGATTTTGACAGCTGTCATGTCTCGACAACAACAGCAACAAGAGCAGATGAAGGCAGAGCATGGCAGTGCTTGTGCCAAGTGGCCGGCAGACCTGGGCGGAGACGTACTTGAAATGGACAATCAAGCAAGAGATACTCGAATAAGAGCAGAAGTATGGGCTGCCAGGCGGGCCGTGAGCGACCTCTTTGGAGACTACCTTGCAATATCTGAAGTTGCTGCAAGGGATACTGTGCAGAATTGGAAAGCTGTGAATGTCCTCTTTGACTTGATCTGGGAGCCAAGCGTCCGCTCTTGGGCCATTCAGCATATCATTCTTTTGATGAAGGTACTGCTCATATCCAGTAGTATTGCTGAAGTGCGCGTTCCTCCTTAGATTCACATCAGAGAGATAAATACGAAGAACTTTGGCAAGCTTCTAAGACGTGTAGGTGGCTCAGCAGGAAGTTTCACTATTGGCAACTGATGCAGGTCCCAATGATGACATCAGAGGACAGGGATGCAAAAACAAGTGTTGTTGTGAAGTACCTAGAAGCCCTTCCACGGGGTCAATCAAGCGCTATTGATGCCGGACCCGGTCTCTTGCTGGACTTACTAGCAGGCCTGAGGGAGCTCGTTCAAGAAGATCCAAAGGTACACTTGCTCATTTTAGACACTACCCAAAGCCAACCTAGGTTTAGTTAAGTCTGACAGAGGGAGCTCAAGATGACCCTGATGGTTAGTGCATGAGTTACACCAAGCTCTTCCCCTGTCTCAAGGGCTCAGAGCTTTTGGGAGGTCAATTAACGTGAATCTATTCTTGCACATTGCCGTTCAGCTCTTCCAGGAGATATTGCTAGAGTGCGAGTGCTTCGTACAACTTGCCTCAGTGCTGAATGGATCTTATCTGGAGGCGGAGGGGCGCCAGCTGGGACTCGATGTTCTCCAAACTATTACACATATCCTGGCTGGGAATGAAGCTTGCAAGGTCAGCAGCCAGACCGCTACTCTGTTCAGTGAATATTTGCATGACGCGCTGTCTGACGCGCTGTCGTTTGCAGTTGCTCTTTTTGCAGTCGTTTGAGTGCCAATTCAGGCCTGTACATCTTTACTGTGTAGGAGAGATGGTTGTTGATGGTTGTTACCTACAACTGCATTTCAGGCAGCACTTCGTGCATTACTTGGTCCAGGCTACACAACATTGCTTCGACTTCTTCTTGACCTCTTCCAGTCAAAGCCTGACACCAGACTTCTTGAGGCACTATTTGACATGCTGGTGGATGGTGGCTTTAGTGCTTCAGGAAGCAGACTAATAAAAGTATGAGCTTGTAGCTGCCACCACTGCCGGGAGAAACATATATTGTGTGCTTTGGACAAATCATCGTGTCAGCATCATGTATCACCATGGACTATCTCTTGTTCATCTATGTTTGCCTGTCCTGTCCTGATTGCTGGCCAGGCCCATTGTCGATGTGCAGAATGAGGATGTTATCAATCTCATCTTCCACGTACTCATGGAGGTGCGTAATCTAAAGTCGTTTGTGTGCAGAGTGTAGAGCAGAGCTATGATGGCTACGAGGTTTACCTGTGATGCCGCCGTATCTCCTCACTGGTGTGACGTACATGTACGAGAATGATGGGAATATGCTCTCATGCCCTGCCACTGAAGCGCCCACGCAGTTTCAATGGTGCAGAGTGATCGCAGTCTGCAGGTGAAAGGAGTGGCTGATTTCTGCACCCTTCTGAAGGAGTCTACGGCCAACAAGGCCAGCTGTGTTAGAGCTGACTTGCTGACTCTTTTGTTGCATTGGTTTTTCCATGAGACGGATCCTGACTTATGGCATCACTTGGCAAGCCTGGTACAGCTTATAGGTGGGTGAATCTTGCACTTATATGTCATTTGCCTTTCTTGGGTGGGTCCATGCTCATGGGTTGGAGAAGAACTTTGGCCATAAACCAGTGAAATACCTACACGGGGTATTCACAAATTGCACATGATTTTGCCCTGCTCACATAGTTGTAGCTGCTACTGCACTAAATCTGGTGACCTGAAGTAGAAGGAAAGTTGAACACAGTCAGATACAGACCGAGGACCTTGTTCAATGCTTCCTTCTCACTATCATAAAAGTTGCTGCAATAGGTAGTTACAGTTTGAACGGGAAGGACATGAGATTCATATTTAATCTCCTGAAGACCGACGCACATGGGCACAGACCCAAGCATGGTGCAGTGCTTCTTGGAACCCTGCAGGAGATGTTGAAGGGGGAAGGACCAGCAGTATTCTTTGAATGCAACGGACTTGACTCGGTACAATGTCTTGCCTACACTATTTCTCCACTACTCTGTTGTAGGTCATGAGGAGCATGGGAGCAATCATGATCACTTTTGACTGCTCCGCGTCCTGCTTCAAGTTCCCATGTCTGACTCCCTGCTCTTTGCTATCCAAAAACTGCAGGGCATTGAAGTCAAATCCCCGATCAAGTGGCCAAATAACCATGGCTACAGCTTCACTTGCTGGCTTAGAATAGAAGCATATCCTAGTGTGACTCAAGAGCAGATTCAACCTCTTTCTTCCAGTGCGAGTATGGGTCTTTTCTTGTTCCAATCAGAGGAGAAAAAAGGTTGTACAGTTCTGATTGGTGGTCATGGGCTCTTCGTACATGTAAGTCAAACTAATACTGGAAGTGAATAATGCACATCTTTGACTGTTGCTAGCCATGTTCTGTACTTGTGGATGATATAATGTGCATATTCATTCAGATTCGATTCACCTTAGCGATAGCTGATTATGCCATGTCGCATAACTCAGCTATTGGACAGGGATGAATGCAGTCATATGTCTGCTGTTATAGACTGCAGCTGATCAATAATGCTTTCACTTGTTCCCCTGAATGCATTCATCTGTGTAGAGCTCAAGCAGCAGCAAGATACAATGCTGCACACTGCCCTTCAACTTTGAGTTGAAGACATGGTACTTCGTCAGCTGCACACACAGCATGGGCCGCGCTATGACAAGCAGCAGCACTTTCAAGCTCTATGTTGGTGGAAAGTTTGTGGCATCTGAGAAACTTTGGTGAGTACCTCAGTCATGAACTTTAATAGCACATTACAGAGTCTGCAGGCCTGTCTTTGGCACGTGAAGCCATCCTTCCTGCAGAAGAAAAGGAATTTAGAATCTCCTTATGACTCTTGGCTTCTGCCTGCTTCTAAATTTGCAAGAGTACTTGCCATTCTCTTGCAGCTATCCCAAGGGTCATGAGCTCATGGCCATGTGCAGCATCGGATCAGCCACTTCATTGAATGTGCAACAGGAAGGCAGTGCTCGGTCGTCACAGATTATTAAGGCAGTCCTTGATCCTCACTTCCAACCATTCTGTGGTCAAATTGGTCCTATTTACATATATGAAGATGTTCTGTCGGCGACACAAATTGCGGGCATTCACTCACTTGGAGCCGATTATATGTACTCATTCCTAGACAGCGAGACTGGTTATGTCCCTGATGACATTCTGATCAAAGGTGTACTGATGGATGTCAAAGATGGCCTGTCAACTTGCGTACTTGCCAGCTACAATGCCCAGGTCAGCAGGCTGCCACAATAGCATGCACAGAAGCTTTTGAGAAACAGTTATACTTTCTTGTCAATGTAGGCCTACTTCATTGCAGCTGCACAACCTATAGATTACACAGTCTTGTAATTTGTAAGGCAGCTGGCTCGCAAGCATGTGCCAAGGAACTCATTGACCTTCTTTTTGCCTGAACAGGCCAGCAGAGGCAGGACAGTCCTTGATAGTTCTCTTCCCCTTGCAAATCGAGCCCCTCATGATGCTTCACTCCTACCTGGATCGCAACTTTGCTACAGGAAGCGTCTGCAGGATGTCATTCATTGTGTTGGTGGCATTGGAGTCGTGTTTCCACTCCTTACTCAGCTCCCTCAGCCGTTGTCGTTCAATTTCGTCAATCCTCCAAGTGAAATCAGCCACGCTGAGACGCATTCTACTTCTGCAGCAGCTGACGCAGTTGACCTTCTAAGAGCTGTACTTGAGGGCAATTATGCTAACCAGCAAGCTATGGTCAATATTGCTGGTATATCTATCATGGGATTTCTATTACAGAGACTCTCACCTGAGCAGCTCACACAAGAGGTCTTGGAGTGTCTCAAACAATTGCTGGGTACTCTTGCCAGGGCCAGTGGTAAGCATCAGCATGGAACCTTACATTCCTAAAAGAAGTGACTTTTAAGTGATCAAGGTCAGAAAGCAAGCCAACTGCAGTGGGCTGATCAAAGCTAGACCACAGAATGCCATTGCTGATGACGGCCACATCAGTACCATGGCATCAATAGTATCATCTTTCTTCGATCTCCACTCGCAAGAGTTTTTCACCTATTTTCCATCTCATCTTTTGGTCAATGTCTCTTGATGTCGTAACTTTATGAGGTGTGCGACCAAGAATTGTGATGTTAAATATATAGATAAGCTGACATGAACTGAGACGTGCATGCATATACCAGCATCCTGGTTGAGGGAATTGCTAGTCGTGGAATTTTTGTCCAAAATATTTCTGGAAGCTCGAATTTGGCTCTCAAGTTCATTCCATGTACACTATGGAGCTCTCAGCACAGCTGGTACGGTGGCTGCAGACAATGCAAGTTACTTGCATGGAGTTTGTAGACTGTCTAGACTTCTAGACATGCTCAGGTTGTATTACAGCAATGAGCCTGAAGTTGCCCACGCACACAAGGCAGCAATCGAAGTCACTTCCACACAAGGCAGATTACAGCTTCAAAAGCTTCGCATGCTCCTATTGAGGTTTCAAGAGCATACATACCAGTAAGTGCATTACTTGTCTTCTTCTTTCTGGCAAGATCTTGCTCATTGCTGCATGCCAAGTATTCACCCAAAGACTCAGTCCCAGTCTCAAGGAGGGTTTTGTACATGGCTGGCCAGGATAAATGATTCAGGTGCATATAGTCAATCCTGTAAGAGAGTCGAAGGCGTTTCTTATTGCCAGCTGTCATGACTTGCAAGCGCATAGCTTGAAGTTGTCATTGAGCAATTCGGGCAAGGCCACTGAAACCTCTGACAGCGTACGCGTTCTCCTTCCTGTCCTGAATGTCGAATTGACCTGCTATTCATGTTGCACTTGTGACGTGTGGGATTTAGGAACGGGGTGAGCTTGATTGATGTTCAAGCTTTGGTTGCTTACATGGAGATGACAAAGGATGCAGTAAGCCTGGAAGATGTTCTGCGCTGCCAGTTGGCGCTATTTCGAAGCAGTCCTGTGTATGTTGAGAGTATGGCAATGCAGATGAGCAATTTGGGTGGTTGTGCAGTTCTGCTTTGCCTTCTGAACAGGTATATCTGAGAGCAATGACTGCTGGCTTGTGGAGCATCTTGCCTGGTCAACTGGATGTCCTGCTTTCACATAAGGATGTGTTGTAGTAAATAGAAAATCAGCTAAAAGTGGCAAGACAGACTGGCTTAGGAAGTTCTAATTTAGTGCATGGTCTATTCTTGCAGGGAGCAGGAGTCTGTTCGTCTTCTTGGTCTCCGTTTGATTGGTGCATTGCTATTGCTTCCACCAGATGGCAAGCAACCTTGTTTACCAGGGAGCAGTAGCGAGATACTGAGTATAATATTCAGTACCATTGCAGGGTTGCTTCAGAAATACGAAGTAACAGAGGCTACACTGACATGTTTGCTGGAGATCGCTGTGGGAGGTCTTGGTTTGAAGCAGGTCAATGTTCTTGTGCACTCACGGCAGACTAGCAGTTGCTTGATCTTGTCCTCGAGTGGTCGCAACTTTGTGATCGGATGATTCTGCGAAATTGTTGGTGAACTCATTTGCAGCACCGCTTGGGCATGTCTGCACGGACAAAACTTTGTGTTAGAACAAAAGGAAAATTGGCATCATGCTCTGCAGGTAGACACACATGCACATGAATTTTAGCTTCAACAGTCGCTGATTATGACTATCTTCGCAACCTCAGGCCATAGGAAGAGATATTGGAGGAACGGCTGATGTGGGTGGTGCTCTTACTGATGTCACTACAATGAGGTTACCTCAAATCTTGATGGCAGCTCTGCCACTTGTTTACAAGTGCAAACCTACCTACCTTGGCTGCAAATTTTTCTCACGTGTTCTTTACCTCCTCCAACATTCTCGAAGCAATCTGCAGGCCTTCCTCTTCGTAGGTGCTCAAATTTCATGCTCAGCAGAAGTCAAGCTTCTGAGGCAGGCCTTTGACTTGATTGGTAATTTAAAAGTGTTATAGGCCGAGCTGGCTTTCGGGGGGTATCATTGTGGTGCAGTGCTTCATTTATTGTCTCTCATGTTGTGTGTGGATCTTGCAAAATCTGTTTCAGGAAGTACCAAATTGGCAGGAGTGGTTACTTCGAAGATGCAGCACCATCTTTGCCGGTGCAGCGGCAGCTATGGATGAGCGGTACGATGGTTGCAAAATTGATGACGAGCAGGAGTTGGCTGTCATCAGGAAAATTTTTGCTGCTGCACACACATTTGCCATTTGCTTCACCAAAGGCGGCTGGCTTCACGTTGACAGGACTTACAAGCTGCTCCAAGCCATGGCCAACCTGGTAGGTGTAATGCACTGTCAGACTATCTTCTTCCATCACATACTTCCTCATAGACTAACATTAAGAATGGAAACATGAGCAATGCAGTTGTAAACATTTGTAGTATTGTTCACATACTTACCAGGTGACTGGGCCTGTCTGCATGCCCTTGCAATGGAGCACAGCCAGATACCTTGGATCTTGATCTGCTGGCAGATATGCTAGCAGAGGTTCTGCTTGTTTGCTCCACGCCGGCCTCCTTGAACAATCAGCCGTGCCGTGATAATTGCCTTTACCTGCTTTCCTTGGCTGATGAGCTTGTCATAAGAAGACCACTTGTAAGTTGGCCTTGTGTCCTGACTCTCTCTCTCTCTCTCTCTCTCTCTCTCTCTCTCTCTCTCTCTCTCTCTCTCTCTCTCTCTCTCTCTCTCTCTCTCTCTCTCTCTCTCTCTCTCTCTCTCTCTCTCTCTCTCTCTCTCTCTCTCTCTCTCTCTCTCTCTCTCTCTCTCTCTCTCTCTCTCTCTCTCTCTCTCTCTCTCTCTCTCTCTCTCTCTCTCTCTCTCTCTCTCTCTCTCTCTCTCTCTCTCTCTCTCTCTCTCTCTCTCTCTCTCTCTCTCTCTCTCTCTCTCTCTCTCTCTCTCTCTCTCTCTCTCTCTCTCTCTCTCTCTCTCTCTCTCTCTCTCTCTCTCTCTCTCTCTCTCTCTCTCTCTCTCTCTCTCTCTCTCTCTCTCTCTCTCTCTCTCTCTCTCTCTCTCTCTCTCTCTCTCTCTCTCTCTCTCTCTCTCTCTCTCTCTCTCTCTCTCTCTCTCTCTCTCTCTCTCTCTCTCTCTCTCTCTCTCTCTCTCTCTCTCTCTCTCTCTCTCTCTCTCTCTCTCTCTCTCTCTCTCTCTCTCTCTCTCTCTCTCTCTCTCTCTCTCTCTCTCTCTCTCTCTCTCTCTCTCTCTCTCTCTCTCTCTCTCTCTCTCTCTCT
>WELB01000026.1:1014675-1024817 GCA_009602725.1 Spirogloea muscicola
CTCTCTCTCTCTCTCTCTCTCTCTCTCTCTCTCTCTCTCTCTCTCTCTCTCTCTCTCTCTCTCTCTCTCTCTCTCTCTCTCTCTCTCTCTCTCTCTCTCTCTCTCTCTCTCTCTGTGCCCTCTGGCATATCTTGCATCATGTTTTGGTCAGTAGGGACTGTCAGCTGCTCCCTGACTGTGTCCTTGCCTCATGCAATGTGCAGTCAGCTCATACAGTTTATGGAGTATCCAATGCGCAGAAGCAGGAAGCTGATCAAGTGCCAAAGACTACGCTCAACAGATCACAAAGCGAAGCTGCCTCAATTGCCAAATTGTTTGCTCACCTAGACAAGGAAGTTCTACGTGTGTTGAGACCTGGCGATGCACTAGAGCAAGCACAGGCCCAACACTTAGGGAAAGACAGCATCAGACCAGAAGACTCCTTGGCTGACAAGGGTCCACATTGGCGCCTCTATGAGATGGTCTGGGCGCTTCTGGGTTCAATATATGGAAAAAAAGTTGGTGGTGGCAAGGTGGCCCATCTGCAATTGGTGCCTACTCTAGCCCAAAGGGCAAGGAGTTTGTTGGACTCTCTGAATGGTCCAGCATCTGAGATAGCAGGAGCTTTCAATACAGGCCAGCCGGGTGGCCTATCCAGAGGTACTTGCTACCAGCACTTGTCACTGCTTGTTATACAAAGCATGTTGCACAATCCGTGATGCCTAATATTCCATGGAAGACGAGTCTGACGATGTTGGAAGTTGGTAACTCTTACCAGGTCTTGAGAGGGACAAGGTTATGAAACTGCGGGGCGACAGATGCCCACGTGTTGCATTCCGCTTGGCTTTGTTATACCTCCATCATGCCGACCTAGCCTCAGCCTCCAGAGCAGCTGAGCAACTTTCGGTACTTCTCCCAGATCTCCTTGCTGTGGACACAGACGTGGTCCGAAGTCGCCTCCAGCTATTTCTATGGTAACCGAGTGAAAGCATACTGCTGATGATGTGCCTGACTTGCCCCAATCTCAAGCTTAATATGCAAATGGTGGTCAGCATCCCAGTCCTGGTCTGTGCAATTGGTGGTCTTCTGGTTGTTTGAGTGTGGACGGCCAGCTACTACACTGCTATCCTCAGTCGTAATGGAGAGTATCCTTCTGCAGTTTGTCTAGCTTTGCATGAGAATGGGGTGTGGTGGTGAGCTTGAATGCCCTTGAAAACCACGGCATTGAGTTGCGAAGACCTTATCCTCAGTCATCACGGAGAATGCCCTCTCACAACAATCTAGCCTTGCATGATAATCGGTGTTTTGAGGTGAGAATATGTGACTGGGGAGCCAGTGACACGGTGACACGGTGCCTCACTCTGTGTGCAACCTGTGCTAGGTTTCTTGTGGATGCTCGCATGAAGGTGGGCTCCATGGATGGCGGTGCCAGATTGCACCTAGTCTCTGAACTTATCAATGAAACAGTCAAGAAAGGCCGGAGTCTCTTAGTGCACGGAGCTGGATTCAAACAAGGAGAGGTTTCTGTACAAAGTCTGATCTCACAAAAGCTTGTCCAGGCTGCTGTAAGTGTCAGTCTCCTGCTTTCTCCGTTAAGGCACAAGTAATATCTGTAGTCATGGCCAAGACCTCATCGCAATCTCGTGACTGTATTCAAGATCCGCTCATGTCTCTTGAATCAGGTGAAGGAAGAGGACAAGTACGTGCGCAATGTGATTGAGCAACAACACAGGGAAGCAGATGAGCTGAAGGAAGACTTGACAAGAAGGGAGAATCTTGATCTTGCTCAGAACACTCTATTGTATCAGCAGGTGCAAAATAGCTTGTCTTCAATTTGTGCAGCTGAGATGGACCGACAGTCTGCAGCCAGGCTGGCTCTTGACGAAGAGCAGCAAGCTGTGGCGGTGAGCTTGTTAGCTTATAGCTCCATACTAGTCATCAGTAACAAGTTAGTCTCTACATGGACACAACTGCTCAGCCATATCACTGTTTTTCTTGACTTGGTGATGGCACACTTTGTCATGCACCATGGAGAGTGCCCACTATCATTTGCTTATTTGTGATTTCTTTGTCTTGCATGGCAATATTGACAGAGACACTGGCGACAGGTTCTGAGGACTTTGACTAGCGAACGAGGCGTTTGGTCACCTGACCTGCCCGCTGGTGGCACCTTTCAAAAGCATCACTGGAAGCTGGACAAGGCTGAGGACCCACAAAGACGTAGGATGCGACTGCGTCAAAATTATAACTTCGACGAGAACCTCACCTTTGCTGCCCAGGAAAAGGAAGATAGAAGCCCCTCTCAGCCTGATCTGCAGAGTCAGGCAGATGCTTTGAGCGAGGCGGAGAAATCTGCTGTCCTACCAGAGGCGCTTTCTGAGCACATACTGCGAGGCCCCAAGAAAGTGGGTGGTGGCCAAGATGGTTTAGGAGATGATGATGCTGACTTCAGAGGTGCCTCAGAGATTGATAGCTCTGCTGCTCTGGTAGTGAAAGCTAATGCAGCTGTAGCAGCAAGTAGTGGTGAGCTTCCCCAAAGTGAAACGCGTGACGAGCGCCAGGGCAATCAGGTATCACCAGATGCTCAACATGATTGGTTCTTGTACCGAGTTGCTGAGTGATTTTGTACTGCTTTGCGGCAAGCAAATTGCAGCACCATGCCTTGCTTGATCCCTCCATGGCCCTTACTTTCAGGTACAGCCTGCCCAGGCATGTGTGCTGGTATCTACCAAGCGCAAGCTGGCAGGAACGTTGGAGCTGGTCAAGTCGCATCTGCACTTCCATGCTGACTTCTTGGTAGAGGGCTCGGGTGGATCTTCACTTTTCGACTCTCATGGAGATTTAGCAGCACCCTCTACCTCACTTATACCCCTCTCAAATATGAGCATGGAAGAAAAAGAGAAACCAAACGCTTTTATTTCTGGTTCACCTACTCAACTCTACTCTATGGATATTAAGCAACATCGTAGATGGCTGCTCTGTCAGGTATGAAGTCCAGGTTGGATTGTTTGCAGCATCAGTGTGTAAGTTTTGTTTCATGCTTTGCAGATTGTGCTCTTAGTGCTCTGCTTACCTCCAGTGCTCAATTGCTTGCCTGTGCGGACATTCATGTCATAACCTTCCGCCCTGTACTTTATGTAGGTCAGAGATGTCCATATAAAAAGGTTCCTGCTGCGCTTCACAGCTATTGAGATATTCTTCAGTACGGGTGCCACACCTCCAATTTTGTTCAACTTCCCATCAGCGCAGGCAGCCAAGGCTATGGCCTTCAAAATTGCAAGCTCTGCCAACTCTCTTCCAAGCACAAGGTATCCACATTTGGCAAAAGGAGCAGATAAGTATCGGGAGAAAGCTGCCCAAGGAGTGTTAGTCTTTGATCGTCGAAAGATGGTGGAGACAGCAGAAGTAGAGAGGGACCGATGGCGGCGCCGAGAGATCAGTAATTTTGAATATCTGATGATACTCAACACCCTTTCCGGAAGATCGTACAATGATCTTATGCAGTATCCGATCTTCCCCTGGATTATTGCTGACTACCAATCGGACTCACTAGACCTATCTATCCCGTCCACATATAGAGATCTTTCGAAACCCGTCGGAGCTCTGGATGAGAAACGCTTCAAGGTCATTATGACAGAATTTCTTCCTTGCCAAGCATGCTTATTGAAGCTACACTGGCAGTGTGGCAGCAAGTGCTTTAGCAGTTCATTGTTCAGATGGCTATTGCAGCAACGTATGGGCGGCAGCTTAGTATATCTACAGTAAGAATGATCCTAACAGCTACGTGTGTATGATGACAGATCTTTGAGGATCGATTTCAGACATTCAATGACCCTGACATACCTGGGTGTTGTTTCCATCCTCTCTTTAGAAACTATGATACCATAAATCAAACAGTCAAACATGCTGCTGCCAATTGCTTGTCAACAGAGTGCTAGCGAACAGATTTGCTTATGTCATTCCTATTTATTGCTTACTTCGTGGCTTCCTCAATCTGTACGCTGCAGCTTCTTCTATGGATCTCACTACTCAACTGCTGGCATCGTTCTCTACTATCTCATCCGATTGGAGCCCTTCACATCCCTGAATCGGCATCTTCAGGTCTGTGCACGAGCATTGTAATGTCATTGCACCACTGTAGTCTTGAATTAGAGCATAATGGGACAAATGCTTGAGGAAGTGTTCCAGAAGGTATGCTTGGGAATCACCAGCTTCATTAGCTTTGCACTTCTGCTTACAGGCAGCAGTCGATCTTGGCAGGCCAGTAATAGCACACTCCTCTACTGTTCATGCCAATAATAGGTCAGTCGGATTGATGTTGGTGCATTTGCAGGGGAACAAATTTGATCACGCAGACCGATTGTTTGATGAGGTGGCATCAGCTTACTCAAACTGCATGACAAATACTAGTGATGTAAAAGAGCTGATTCCAGAGTTTTACTACCAACCCGAGTTCCTACGAAACTCCAACAAGTATCAATTGGGTCAGAAACAGGATGGCAAACAACTAGATGATGTAGCTCTCCCTCCGTGGGCAAAGGTACAAGAGTCAAAATGCTGTATGCTGCTGATATCTCTACCTCTAATCCTGCTGCGGCCCTCTGCTTGCTCCTGATATCTTCACTTATGCAATTTGTAATGAATATTTGCTTGATTCCTTACGTTACTCCCTTATACATGTTAAAACCTTCTCCGTTATGCCATGATCAGAGAGACAACAAGGCTGCTTGCAGCCAATACTCATGGCTAACAATCCCACAAGGATATGCGAGAAGCTGTGTGAAAGTGTACTGTTGACACAAGCGTGGGTTGAATGTTCACCTTTGCTGATGCAGGGTTCACCAGAAGAGTTCGTAAGACTGAGCAGAGAGGCTCTTGAGAGTGAGTACATAAGTGACCGGCTCCATCATTGGATAGACCTTATCTTTGGATCCAAACAACGTGGGGGGGCTGCTGTTGAGGTACACTGTAACCTGCTACAACACATCACAAGCATCGTGCAGAGTCCTTGATCTTGAGATTTACCTTTCTGTGCTAGCATGGAAGCAACGTGCATAAGAAAAAGGTAGCATCGACGCTGTTCTAGATCAGTCGCCCAGATACAGTGCTTGATCACCTTGGGCTGGGTTGTACACAAGTAGCTGACAACCAGGTTCCATGCGCACAATAAATGGTCATTGCCATTGGGTTCGCCAGAGCTGACTTCTACACTCTGTCCCTGGTCAGGCTGCTAACGTCTTTTACTACCTGACATACGAGGGAGCTGTGGATCTTGAAAGCCTGGAAGACCCTCTGGAAAGAGCTGCAGTGGAGGATCAGATTGCGAACTTTGGACAAACGCCCATGCAGCTGTTTCGCAAAGACCATCCTCCCAGAGGGCCGCTTGTCCCCATCTTGAGGCCGCTGTATTATGCGCCTGCTTCAATCACACTCACTTCAATTGTGACTCCAACTCAGGCCCAGCTCGAGCAGGCCAGCAGGAGGCCAGCAGAGGAAGTCAAGTCAATAGTCTTTGTAGGACTGTTGGAAGGGCGATCTGTGGCCTTGACTGCCGGTGGTGTCATGATTGTGCGGAGCTGGATAACACCTCAACTCCAGTCTTCAGGGGGTCCATTCACTTTTTCTGCTTCTCAGGTCAGTCTTATAATCAGCCATTAGCTTGTTTGGACTGTGGGTTGCACTGGTCTTTTCAAGCAAACGTTACGTCATGCTCTACTCGCAGATCATGCAGTGTGCGTCCCGACGCAACGGGACAATGTTGCACAGTTGTCCAAGATGCTGATGTGGACTTCATTGTTTGCCAATTAGTTTTTTACGTGCTGACTATCAGGTCATTGTGGATGTTGATCCATTAATTGATGTTGCATGCTGCAGGAGGCCTACTATGGAGTTGGTGACGCACTGATGACATGTCGGGTAGGAGGCTCCTTCGTTAGCGGCGTCGAGCCGAATCCCACATGTTTTGGCATCCTCTTTGGTACTGTGACTAACTCTGCATATGTCCTCAGCTGCGGTCACTGGGACAATAGCTTCAAATGCCACTCTATCTCAGATGGAAAATTGGCACAGAGCATTGGCCAGCACAAGGATCTAGTAACCTGTCTCTCAGGTCAGCACTCAATTGTCAACATTGTCAGCATTTACATTTGGAGGTCCTCGCATGCCATAGTCAGCTACGCCAGGCTGGTGTGAAATTGTGCAGGAGTTGCATAGCGGCTGCTGCATGGCAAGCACTTGGGCCGCAGTGTCAGTTGTTTGGCAGCATGCACGTCTGTCTCCTTGGCAGCATGTCCTTCTCAGGTGCATATGATGCCTCATGAGCTTATGTGCATCAAATGGCTTCTGCAGTTGCCTCTGATGCAAGATTTGTGGTCACCGGAAGCCGAGACACGACCGTTATAGTTTGGGAGGCAAATACTGGTGCTCCACTTGGGGTTCGTCCAATTGTGGACAAGCCCATGAGAGTGCTGACAGGGCACGCCGATGCAGTGACTGCCGTCACGGCCTGCGCCGAGCTTGACCTGGTAGCAAGCGGCTCCCGAGATGCGACGTGTGCGGTGCACACGCTGCGGCATGGCCGGTACCTCTTTGCATTGCGGCACCCCTCTGGAAGCCCCGTGGACCACCTGGTCATCTCTCCTTGTGGGATTATTGCCATGTACTCCCACGACGACCTTGTCCTGCGGTGCTGCACATTGCAGGGCAGGTGGCTCGCCCAGTCGGAGAGCTTCGGCAGATTGGCATGCCTCAGGCTCAGTGCCTGCGGCGAGTTCCTGGTCACAGGTGGAGAGCTGGGCCAGGTGGTGGTCTGGAGGCTCCACTCCTTGCAGGTGGTGCGGAGGTACGAGGGACGAGGCGTGCCCATCACGTCGCTGACGGTGACCCCCGAGGATTGCTTCCTGGTGGGCCTCCAGGATGGCACCATGCTCGTCTTTGCGGTCGAAGCTCAGCAGCTAAAGCAAGCTGCTGTGTACTTCCAACTTCCAAAAGGCTGAAGCGCCAAGGAACTGTAGCAGTCCCTCTGCGTTTTATGTTTGATCCTCGACAACCACTTACAATATTGGCCAGTGACCTGCTGGCTGACCTGGTTTTGGGCGGCAAAGGCACCGCCAGCTTGTGCCAGTGTTCTCTCACTCAGTCAGTGGCTCCATTTGCGCGTGCTTAGCGACAATACGCACCAAGTTTACGTAGTCATTGCTTTGCAACCCATTCATCCCTATTTGTCTGCTGGCCTTGTGCTTCAGACCTGGGTTTGTAAATCCTTAAAAGTGATATGGCTTCACCCCCATGCTTCAACCATGCTTAGGCCTCGTCATCCATCTTAACCATCAATCCCAGTAGCGGTGACTAGATGTCTTAGATATTATTGTCCCCACTTGCTTATGCCAGTGATAGACATCAGAAAGTATGCACTGAGCATGTTGCGTGAGCACTGATAATAGCAGCATGTGGCTTTTAGTGTGAACAATAAGTACTTGTCCGTAATCATTCTTCCTTCCCGTCTACCTGTTTAGAGCATCGTGAGTGCTGTAGAGAACAGTCTTGTAGGCTCGGTGCCCTTTCAGCTTACATTGGCCGGTCTGGCATCCAACATGCAAAGTCTTCTGCAGCAATCATGAAGGAACTTGCAGCCCGATGGCCTCCACCTCCATATGCCTGCAGTAGGCAGCATGCCTCGGGCATTGAGCTACACTGATGCAGAGGCAGCACGTAGCCCAAGATGTCAACAAAGACATAACAAGCAGTCTGCATGGAGCATGGCGGTCGTTTGAGCAAGCGCTCTTACAAACCATGAAGGATGAATATATTACTTGCTAGATGATGATCAAGGCTCTTGCTGGGTTGAATACCTCAGAGATGGGCGTAGTGTCCTCCTCTATCTCATCCAGGCTTCGCAAGCTGACCTTCAACATCGACGAATCCTGCAACTCTGGCACCAAGTACACAACGGCCCCAATGCCCCTGCAGGCAGTATATGGGTAGGGTCAGCGGCCATCGCTGAGGAACCTGAGCCATCCATTAAGGATAGCAGGGCAGGGACTGCTAGTGCGACCATCAATGCCTGCTCTAAGGCTTTGATGAATCAGTCAAGGTCCACAGCAGACCTGCGGCCATCCTTTCTGCTCTTCTCCGCCAGCTCATGACCAATATCGCTCCTCAAGCGGGACAGCGCGTCATCGACCCTCACAGCCTGTGACTTGAAGTGTCGGCAGGCAGCAATGCACTTGAGAGCAGCTTTGCCCAGACTGAGTTCATGGCTACATATTCAGTGGTCTCAGAAGCGAGAAGAGGCGGTGCACATCTGCAGGCCAAGAGTGCCAGCTGACATAAGCACAAATCTTACTATACTACTTTTCTCTCGCACGTAGGGGTTTTGAGAACACTGGAAGATGTACTCACCAGGCAACTCCCAAATTTCCCCTGACCAAGATTGATGGTAAAAGAAGCTCCAAGAGCTCCATAAATCTGCTTTTGCCTTGGCAGCATGATCTTCTTGCCCATGGCTATGACATCTTCCGGCACCAAGGCTTGCAGCTGCAATTAGGCCAGTAGGACTTGTGCATGAGTACGACTATCAACAGTTGCGAGGCCACAACTTGCACAAGCACAATGTCACCAATACGCTGATCTCTGATTGACGTGCAGTGTCTTTTACACGTAAAAGACAACAAACAAAGGGTAGTTGGAAGGCCCAACTGGAAGCACGTGGAGGTATGCATGTCAGCAGTGTGGTTGCAGCCTCTCATCATTGTGTTTACTAGCAAGAGGGTACTTGCTAGCACAGCACGTTGTGCGCAATGTAGCATGTTGGCAGGCTGCTCGACCTGGTTAAAGATCTCAGAATTCTTGTTGGCGTCAAATTCAAGCTGCAGTTCGTTGAGGCCGCTGGTGAATGCCTTGCTATCAGTGAGTCGCCACAACCAGAGGTCCGCATCCTCAATATAAGCAAAGAGGCGTCGCAGGCGCTCTATATCCTTCTCAGCAACCAAGTCAGACCCCAGTCCTGCAAACCATTGTGTGAAGTGGGGAGGCACTCAAGCAACATAAATCACAGTCCAGCTACTGATCTCAATGCAACTCGGTGCAAGGCATCAGTGCTTTGAGCTGTGGCCTTGTGCAGGACGGGTGCGACCGCAGTGGAAGGCAGGAAGGAAGTGTTGCTGAGGCAGGCGTCTGTGCCCAGGAGGCGCTACATCTATACCACTTTGTGCTGATACAAGCAAGAAGGGAGCACAACGACCACAGACTAAATGCCTCCTAAGGATAGCATAGTCCAGTAACCACATCAAAATCCCACTAAGCTATGTCCAACTACCGTGCTCGCAATTCACAAACTCCTAGCACAAAAGCAGAGTGGCCTATGAGCAACAAGGGCCGCCAAATGTCAGCCTGCCTCTACTAGCCCCACTCCAGCGACTGAGGTGGAAGCATGGCCAGCATGCGCACCTTCAGCAAGCAGCCGCTTCGTGAAATAGTCCATGGAAATGGTAGCGCCGCTCCGGCCGAAGTCGAAGATGGGGCTCAGGTTGGACGGGCACGCGCCTGGCTCCAAGAGGCTCGCTGCCGATGTCTTGTGGTGGTCCAGCACGACCACACTGCAGCGTGCGGCTGCGGCACTCGAGTCAACGACGGCGCTCTCAAGAGCGTGTAACCACGTGCAACCCCCTTGATAGAGAATTATTCAGCGGAAGCCCCGCAGCAGGAGGACAGAGGTATCACTGCCGACCCAGATTGCACGCAGTGTCGGGAACACAGCAGCCCATTGGGAGAGCGCGCGTAGACGGCAGGTGGGTGGCGGCTCACCTGCGGGCATTGGCGGCGAGGTCGTGCGCAAAGCCAGGCGGCCCGGCGAAGTCGAGCAGGTAGACCACCTCCAGGCTCTGCAGGTCCCCGAGGTCGTCCATTCTGCAACAGCCAGAACGACGGCAGAGTTGCCGCCGCCTCAGTGCCGCGGCAGGCGTGGAGCCATGGACGGGCCACGGCGGCGCGGCGCCGAGAGGGCTGCACCTCACGGGCGAGTAGACGGTGTTGGGCACGAAGCGGACCGGCGGCGCAGCGGCGGCGGCGGCGGCGGCGGCGGCGGCGTAGTAGAGGTGGGCGGCGAGCGCGGCGAAGGCGCCATCGGGGCAGGGGTAGTGGTACAGCACTGCCGCCCCGCCGCC
>WELB01000026.1:1025348-1037368 GCA_009602725.1 Spirogloea muscicola
CGACGTCGGCGGCAGCGGCGGCTGCGGGCGTTGCCGAAGCGGAGTCCGTGAGCAGGGCGCGGGCGGCGCTGGAGGAGGCGGTGCGGCGCAAGGAGGAGATGGGCCTCCACGACACGGCGCTGCGCTCCACGGCCGCGCACCGCGCCTGGCTCGCCGCCGGCGTCTCCGCCATCCTCGCCATGCTCGGCAAGGCGGCGCTGGCCGCCCACGACGCGCCCTCCGCCGCCTGGGCGGGTGAGCCGCCTCCTGCCTTTGCTGCGTGCCTCCGGCGCAGCGGCGCCATCGGCAGGTGGCGCGACGCTGCCTGTTGCTGCCAGCTCGTCCCTCCTGATCCAGCAGCGCAAGCTTCGTGCGCCCCGTCTCGGCAGCGGCGGCCATGGTTGCTGCGTACCTTCTGGCGGATCTGGGCACCGGAATCTACCACTGGGGCGTCGACAATTACGGCGACAAGTCCACACCCGTCTTTGGGTCCCAGATTGACGCTTTCCAGGTCAGTGGCTGCTCGCTCTGGCTGGCCGCCAATCTGCTACTCAGTGCCCTTTCCGACTAGCTTAGGGACGTCACCAGGGGGCACGAGTGAAAGGCGATAGACGCTTGATTACATGACTGCCTGGGGCACTCGCTGGTACTGGTCAAGGTCAGCCAGTTGCACTGTGCACGGGCTTCTAGACGGGGCAATCGTGTTAAAGTCATAGGAGCGTGCTTTGGGCTGACAGACCTCCCCACTGGGGCCCCCGTCTCATCTGCACAGGGCCACCATCGGCGGCCATGGACGATAACCAAGCGAGAATTTGCCAACAACCTGCACGCACTCGCCCGGCCCGCCTTCTTCGCGCTGCTGCCTTGCCTTGCGCTGCCCAGCAACGCCAACGCCGACACCTTCCTGGGCACCTTCCTAGGCTGCGTCGTGTTCAGCCAGCAGTTCCACGCGTGGTCCCACACTCGCAAGAAGGACTTGCCGCCTGCCATTGTTGCCCTCCAGGACTGGGGCCTGCTGGTGCCCCGCCAAGTGCACGGAGCACATCACCGGCCACCATTCAATGTCAACTACTGCATCGTGAGCGGCCTATGCAATTCGCCGCTTGACCACTCTGGCCTCCTTCCTGCACTGGAGCGACTGATCTTCAATGTGTGGGGCGTGGCGCCACGGTGCTGGGGTGAGACGCCACCAGATTGGTGTGGAGACGAGACTTACTTCGAGGATGGCACAAATGCTGATAACATAGCGTGATGCTGCACGACTTTGCTCTCATTTGTACTAGGAATGGTCAGCATTTTATTCAGACAGGCTAATCAGCCACTGAGAACCGTTGCTGCATTCACTCCCGCTTCGCTGCCCAAAGCATGTTGCCTCATCTGCTTATGCTTCGCAGAGTTTATATATGATATAGGCAAGTTCGTCAGTGACATAACGGCAACACAAGAGCGCTTGTGTGTTGCCTCATTTGTCTCGTCAAGTTCATTGGCGTGGGCCCATTGGCCTGCACTGTCATTGGCCACTTGCATAATGCTCTGAATACACTTGTGTGAAAGTTTTTGTCCACAATGGCCGACACATTCCTTTGTCGTTGCTCTTCTTTACAGTCAGAGAGCCCAAACAGTTTGAAGTAGCTGATTGAGAGCACAAATGCTGTAGCCAGCGCACACCAAGAATATCACTGCAACTTTGGGACTGTGATTTCTGCGCAGCAGCTGCAGCACCACATCTACAAAGATGGCCAGCTCCCAAATAGGGTGCATACATGCACTCTGCTGGTATGGTGACTTAAGAATGTAGTATAAGTACATAGCACACATATTTGCAACCAGATTCAGGATCTTCAGGCACTTCAGGGCCTGCTGATGAGGTTATTGAGTCATGTAACTTCCTGCCTAACCGTGCGGTGATACCCAAAACTTGCAATTGAACCTTCCTCTGCCAACTGTTTGTAAGCACCGCATTGAGGGCCATGGAATTCCCTATGCAGGCATACCCGCCTGTAATGCCACAGTTCAGCAGCATAATGGAGTCTTCGCTACCAACCTCCAGCATCTTCAGGCGGAAGCTCTTATTGTGCAGTCTGCTTGCACGCAGTTATTGAATGTGGGCTCGTCACCTTGTCACTGCTCTGATCCACTCACTCAAGGAGGATAAGCGAAATGCTTTCAGCACCTTGGCAAAGCTGTGTGACATGCCGGTGACATGTTCCTGTATGGCACAGCATGGGTAGATTTGAAAAAGCAGCTGCACCTGTACCTGCAACGCCACCTGCACCTCCACCTCCACCATTGTCAGGATAAGCTCAACAATCTCTTGACAACCCATTTACTGTAAGTAATCGCAACCATTTACGACCTACCGCTGCGGCAAGGTCACGCTGGCTGAGCTGAATATGGATTGCTTAACATTGACAGTAAGGCACTGAGCACTGAAGGCCAATGCTCAGGAAGATGCTGCTGGAATCACTGCTTCCTTGTAGTTGTACTGTGCACCGCATAGATAGCATGTCTGCATGCATGGCATCATTGACTCTTTCAATAGCTCTGCAGCACATACCTCTGTAATCCTAGGAGCTAGCCGGAAGTGTGAAGTACGGCTTCGTGCTCTCCGCCTGGTTCTTGCTGGGGGGAAACTGGAAGCTGATGGCTTTTATCATGCTCCGCACCTTGTCATGCTTCTCGGGCTTCTCGGGCTTCTCAGCCGTGGAGACGACCGAGGGCCCTGCTGCCGGGCCTGAGCCTGCAGAACACAAGAGAGCCTCTCAATGTGGGTACTTTGGCAGGCTACCTTTTGTCACAGTAGCTTTTGCAATGCCCTTCTAGGCCGACCTGTGCCCCAAAGGAGGTCCGTTTGACGACTCAATTGCTGGGTGCACTTCCCTTCAAGGTCAAGTTAGAGTAAGCAGCCCCAGCAAATCCATCCCCTTGAGTGACAGGAGTCAGTTGCCACAAAGAGAATGAGGTTCTCGACCATCGACTATGGAGGAATAACCCAGGTGCGACTCTGCCCTCACCGAGAAGACCCCCTCCTTGCTCAAGCTCCAGTATGACAAAGCATTATTCAACCCAAGCATTATGCAAGGATGAACAATGATGCTTTTTCTGGCAGAGATTGGTGGCACCAGAGGCTTGAAATTCTGACGACACCTGTGCAAGGAGTGTCGGTGACGGTTGCGAGCGGTTGGCGAGCAGCAAAGCCGGCCTCACAACCCCTAGACGCTGTGAACCCCTAGACTCTGACAGCGCCAGCCTATCCAGGTAGACTTGCTTCTGGACTGCAAGGCCGCTGACACCCCAGTGACTGACAACTAGCATTGTCGCGGGGCACCAAGTGAGTGCCAGTGGATTCTGTGACACAAGTTAGTACGCAAGGACACCCCTTCCTGCCGCATCGCGCTGCAATGCCAGCGGCCACCCCAATTGGGGAGGCGGTAGAGGCGCTCACCAGGCTTCCTGGCGGAGCTGGAGTCGGTGGTGAGGATGCTGGCGGCGGAGGCGAGGGAGTTGGGGTTGAGGCGGTTCTGGAGGCCGCGGAACATGCGGTCGGCGTCGCGCCACCCCTGCTCGCACACCTCGTTGCCGGGCTGCAGGTCCGCGCCGCGGCGGTACGCGCGCGCGCTCTCCTGGTAGCGGCCGAGCGCGTAGAGCGCGGCGCCGAGGCGTGAGTAGCCCTTCTCGTAGTACGGCGCGATCTCGATTGTCCACTCCGCGTCCAGAACCGCCTCCTGGAACTGGCCCAGCTTGAAGTAGGCGGCGCTGCGGTTGCTGTACAGAATGTGGCTCCGCGGCACCAGCTCCAGCGCCCGCGTGTAGTACTCGATCGCCTTGGCCGTGTCGCCGCGCGCGAGCGCCACGTTGCCCCGCTCCTTGAGCGCGCTCGCGCGCCCCACCGCCAGTGCGCTGTTGCCGCCGCCGCCGCCGCCGCCGCTGCCCGCCTTCGTCGGCGTGCCTGGTTATGTCCGGTACGGCGCTTGGTGTGCGCCTGGTTGGCTTTAGCAGTTCTGGCTATCTTTCGTCTAGGGAACTGCTTCATTTATCTTTCCGGCAACTAGTCGTTCTTACCTCCGGCTACTAACTGGAATTTACTGAGTGACTATCCCAACATAGCCCTCGCTTAGTTAACACGTTCAGCGCTTTTCGGCTTTTCGGTTTCGGCGTTTCGACGGCGGCGGGTGCGGCGGCGGCGGCGGCTGCGGCGGGCGGGGCCCGGACAGCCTTGCCTGCGCCCAGAAAAGGCAGAACGCGGCCTGAACGGGGCCCGACGAGGACGCCGACGGAACGGCGCCGCCCCTCCGCCGCTTCCCCGCCGCTGCCCGTGCTTGGCCGTGCGGCCTGCCATCGCCAGTCGCACCGGGCTGCTGCACTCCCTGGCCACATTAAGGCCCTCCATCACTCCAATACACACGCCATTTCCTGCAGCCCGTTGTTGGTCTCCCCATCACTTCCGTTAAGATCGGCAGCCGCGTTCTTCCCTTCATCTCCTTCCGGCTCCTTGGCACCTTGTTCATCCTTTCGTAACAGGACATTTGTAAGGCCAGAATTGGCCTCCCTTTCAATTTCGTGCGCACCGCGCGCCTTCTCTCTCTCTCTTTCGTGGGCTGGATACTTCCAGCCTTCGCCCCCTTTTGGTCGAGCTGCTTGTACTGCAACCATTCACCCAACACCTCGTCCGATTTCCTGGGCTGAGCCTGCCACAGCCACCGCCGCCATCTGGAACAGCCTATCCATGCGTCATCACGCAGGACCAGCGGCTGCAAGTCTTTCTAGGTCCACCCGGAAATCCACCAACAACATACCCTCCAACAGTGGCCCTCAGAGTTGCAGCGTTGCACATTGCTCACTGCATCTGACTGCTGCTCGTCCCAAACAGCACGGGCAAGCTTCCACCTTCCAAAATCAAGCCCAGCATCAGGTGGGCAACTCGCCGCAGTCATACAGGGTGTGGTCCAAAAAGTGGGCTACAGGAAACACACGGGGAATGGCCAGATTGTCCCGTATGTAGCAAACCGGCACGTATGGCAGCTGCAAGAGGCGGCCCATGGCGTTGGCCCTCAGTGTCAGGACGGCGCACCGTCTCAGCCGTTCCTTTTCATATCTTTCCAGGGCCGCATTGACTGTCGTACCCACATGCACCTGATGATGAGCTTTCGCTGGCTGCCTCTTGCCACTGGCTTGACCCCCTGACGAGCCACCAGCAGCCACCATCAAACCAGCAGCTTGCTTCACCGGCACGCTAGCCAAGGGTGTGTCAGCCAGCTCTCTGGCCAAGACAACTGAATCCTCAAGGGCAGTGCAGGCGCCTTGGCCAAGGTTTGGTGTCATAGGGTGTGCGGCGTCCCCTGCAAGCGTAATCCCCCCTCTGCCCCACCTCACACCCGGCAGCGGCAGCAGCCACCGATCCGTGATGTCGGACCGAGTAATCTGCTCCTCAGATGTGCAGCGTATGGGGTCTACGATCTCCTGGGGCCACCCCAAAACCGAGTCCAATGCAGCCTTTTTCATCGCTGCAGGAGTCTCATCTCGCACACCTGCAAGGGTTGCAACAACAAGGCACGTATTTCCACCAGTGGCGCCCAGCACAACCTAACGGCAAGCGGTCTACTTTTCTTGAATAAGAAGCGACCTCAGCAATGAGTATGTCACTCTCCTCACCTGGAGGCGAGTTAAACACGGTGAACCAATAGACTTCCTGGGCATTCAGCGGATACATGCCGGCACGGACTCCTCGGCCAAGCGCCTGGCATACTGTGCCCCCCAGCGAGTGACCTGCTGGCATGTGGCTGACCCCTCGATAGGCAGAGTAACCAGCGTAGTTCACATCCTTCAGGCCCAAATACTTGGCCACTTTTGAGTTCGCCCCGTCGCACCCGACGATGACCTGTAAGACAATCTAATGAGCTGCAAGCACGAACTACTATGGAGGACCAAAAAAGAGTCCCAATAATGCCAGCTCTTGAACTTGCATGTCGGCATGTTGCAATGCAGGCAAGCAGCACAGCCTTGCCGAGGTAGAATGTAGGTTGACCTTTGCGTTGTACTCCTCGCCGTCCTCTAGCGCGACCCTGTAGATGTGGTCTTGTGAAGACCCAGCAATGCTGCTCACACGGGAGCTGAAGCGGATGGTGTTGGGCGGCAGGCCCGTGGCCAAAGCCTGCAAGAGAGCCACGCGATGCACTCCTCTGACCTCGTGGGGTCTGCAGTGCCACGTGCAAGACAATGCGCCAACTTGAGGTCTTACGTCCAGCACGACCAGCTCCGATCGTCACAAGGGCCAGCTGCATGCTCCTCACACCCCACACCCATATGCAGGTGAGCCGCTGGGGAAGAGGGCAATGAGCACACACCCGCCATCGCATTCGGCAAAATCAAATGCCTTCAGAAGACGTCCATCACTGCTGCACAGCTCCACCCTGAGGGGCAGGATAGTACAAGTTGTGATGTTGCCCTCCAAAAACTGCGGCAGCAAGGCTGGCTCTCATGAGCAACATGCGGCCCATGCCTTGGCTGGTCGTCCAACCTTCCTTTGGCCGGCCCCTCACCTGGTCAGAGTTGTGTATTGACTTCTGAGACTCTCGCCTACACCCAGAACGTCCAGAGCGCGCCAGGCATTGCCCCACAGGCTCAGTGCTGCGCCGCCCTCCCGCAGGGCGGGTGCCCTCTCCAGCACTACGACGGGGATGCCAACCCTGGCTCCACGGCGTGGCGGGCAGCATCAACCGGGCCGACTCAAGCCCCAACAATCTGAACTTCAAGCCTGAGGTTAATACCTGACACAACAATTGCATTTAGGTTTGAATCGGTGTAAGCGGGACAGCTTGCAGGTCTGCCATTGTATCGCAGCAG
This sequence comes from Spirogloea muscicola, assembly GCA_009602725.1. Classification (NCBI taxonomy): domain Eukaryota; kingdom Viridiplantae; phylum Streptophyta; class Zygnematophyceae; order Spirogloeales; family Spirogloeaceae; genus Spirogloea; species Spirogloea muscicola. The sequence continues at coordinate 1,032,171 of WELB01000026.1, forward strand.
CGAATAGTGACGATAGCACACAGAGCGCAGGAAGCGGCTCGTGGCTGACCTGGTGAGCGCAAGGGCTGTCGAGAGGCCGGCGATACCGGCCCCGACGATGACAACCTCGGCAGTCGCAGAGGCAGCCCGCACAGCTGCCGACTTTGCAGGCCTGCAGGGCGGTGGCCGCCGCCGCGGCGCGGCAACCAAGCCGCTGCGCTGGGCACTCTGCAAGGCATCAAGGAGTGCCCGCAACCGCGGCCCTGACAGCCCACCAGCACCTGGCGAGGCCGGCAGTCGGGCGCTGCCCTGCTGGGCGCTGAACCTGCGCGCCGACGAGAGGGTAGGAGCCAGCAGTCACGGTTTTGCCGGGCGAGGCAGAACTCTCGCTAGTGTGACGCTCGGCGGTACGGCCGTGGGCCTCCTGCGGCCTTCGAGCGGCACTGGAGGCCGCCGCGACGGGCCCACGGCGCGCTCGGGCTCGGCACCTCGGCAGCTCGGCGGAGCCGCGCGACGCCGCCGCCGCGGCGCCTGCGCGGCCGCCGCCGCCGCCGGGAAGCGCAGCCATGGACGCTGGAGCCGGGAGTCGAGCGGTTCGCAGGCGCGCACCGGGGTGGCAGCCTCTTCGTCCCCGCACCAGACCTGCGGCCCACTGGTCTGGTCTTTCTCCCACTGGGAAGCACGATGAGACGACAGCAGCAGCTCGTTCAGGTGGGGCGAGGGCTGATGAGCCAGCCCGCCAAACATCAAACGAGCTCTTAAGGCGCCAAGAATTGTAGAGACCACCACTGAGGAAATGAGTGTATACTAAGAGATGGAAGGCCTGTGTGGCCAAGTACAAAGGCAAGCACATTGACAAACGTACGTCACCTGCTGCCAACTGAGCAGGCACTAAGGGTGCCTGCTCAGTGCTTTGAATGTCCTTGCATGGGTCACATCGCACGGCATGTGACCCATGCCGCGCCATTGGTTGCCACACCATAGGCGACGGGAGTGTAGCCAAGGAAGCAGTGGGTGTAGTGTATGGAGCATATTAGGCCGCCCGCCTTTTGCTGTCCAACAGCAGCTGGAGCTGTTGCCTGGGCGCTTGCCAGCTGCCTCTCCTCCTGCTACTCTGCTCTCCAGCTCCTCTGCGGCTCGGGCGTCCCAGGCGCCCTCCTGCCAAGTGGGGCTTATCGGGCTGACCACGGACTGCTCAAGCATTCCGAGCCAGAACCAAGTCTTCTTCACGAGTCCTCTGCACCAGCACTTCAGTGCTGTGACGCCTCAGATAGAACGAAAGAAAGTGGCTCTTTAAAGGGGCGAGGGCTGTGAACAGCCGGGCCGAAAAGAATTGACAAAACAGCTGATCCATCTCCCAGCCGGGCAGTCTTCCTTTCTTGCAGCGACCTGTACAACCCATACACAAGCCACATTTTCCTCAAGGTGCCTGCATGGCTGCTGCGCTCACCAGGAGCAAAAGTCGCCCTTCCCTCCCTGTGCACTGCTCCCTGAGCAAGCACCAATCTTGCAGCTTCTGGAACAACTTGTAGCAGCTGTCTAGGTAGCCTTGTAGTTGCACTTCCAGGAGCAGAGCACCAATTCACATATGTTGAAGCTGATGGATGCAGAACCTTCTGCAGGGCCACTGCACATATACAGGCTTTGACATTGAGCAGCTAGGAAGACGTGCAAATTCCAGACCCGTAGATCATGTGTCGTCCTTCCTCCTCTTCTTTGCCACTTTCAATGTGCCTTGGGGCGTGTCTGCAGCAGCCGCTGCAGGCGTTGATGCCTTCTTGCTCTTTGACACTGAAGTAGCCTGCAAAGCTGGAGTAACTGGAGCCCCATCCAAGGCAACCTGCACGGGAGAGACAGTCAGCCAAGTCTGTTGCAGGTAGACATGGCAGACGGCGACTGAAGGAAAATGAAAAGGAAAACTACCAGATATCATAGCAAGAGCACCTCCCTTTGAGTGGCAGGCAATGACTTTGCGATCTGTCACTAACACAGAGATCACCAATTGCAGTCCAAAGTTTACCTATACCTGTACCCATACCTGATAGACTTGAGAAGGGTGAGAGGCAGACCTTCTTGGCTTTCTTCAAGCTCTTGCCAGAAGGGGTGGCACTGGCTGGGGTTGCTGCCACTGCTGGTGTGGCAGGTACTTCTGCCCCCGGGGCCGCAGCTGCATGGCTCTTCTTCTCCTTCTTCTTTGACTTCGGTGTTGGCTCCTTCTCTGCTGAGGCTGCTCCATCTGGCATGCCATCCTCAAGTCTTCTCTTTTCCTTTTGCTTGGGTTTCTCTGCAATCACCAGGCAAGCAAGCTGTAAGCGGCACTACTGCATTTCGAACTCAGCAGGCAACTCCTTCCAATGCGCTCCTGCTTTGTCTGAAGCGCCCTCAGTTTGGCCGAGTTGACCACATGCCCCTAAGAGAGCGTCCTTGCACCCGTCAGCCGATCGACTGCACCGCCTCCGGCGCCGTTGGAAGGAGCAGGACCGACTAGCAAGGCCAATCGGTGCTGCAACAACCCCCGCGGCCGTCCTCGGCAGGCTGAGGGGCCTCCGGTGCTCAGCTCAGCCCGAGCTTCAGTGTGGTTAAAGCAGACTCATCATGGGGCAAGCTACTATGAGGCTCCAAGGCAACTGGATCTTCTCGGCGCTTGTTTGTGGTTCCAACCCATCCTGGTCATTGATTCAAAGTGCAACATCCTCGCAGTAACAACCTCTTTCTATGAGGATCTGTTATGGGCTCCTGCTACTTGTCAGCAACTTGTGGAAGTCAACAAATGCCGCAAGCTAAATTGGTGTCACAGTCACTTTCTGGGTTGGACGACTATAGGTCGTATGTGCAGAGAACCCTAAATAGCTGATTACGCAAGAAAAAGTGACTGCAAGTGACAGCACTCCTTGACTTGCAGTCAGATCGGCTGTATGATTTACCTGCAGGGGTGGTAGCAGCCGTCTGCTTAAGGCCATCAATTACACCCTTCATGACATCAATATTTCGCCTAGGGGCCACCCCATTGTCATAGAAATTAAGCCTCTCCTCCACCTGCTCCTTGAGCTTCTCACCGAAGCTGTTCGTGCTCGTCTCTACAACTCAGCATAAGATAGGGTTACATGATTGCACTTTGCTAGATCAGTACAACTGCAGTACTCATTTCCCCCCCTCTTTGCGGAAGCAGAGCCCGACCTTGACTTGTAATACATGCATGCCAATGCATGTATTGCTCTATGCCAACAGCTGGCACAACCCTAGTAAATTCACCAAGCTCGCCCTAAGGATATGACATTTGTCAAGCGAGACGGAGGTGAATGAAAGCCACCTGAGAAGCAATCTATTCTGCAAGCTATGGAGCACTTGTTCGCAAGGTAGCGTGAGATGCGCCCCTTGTTCCGTGCTGACGCCCTTCCTATGAATGACGAGTGGAAGATGAGGCCGTACTTCGGCGTATTGCCCTTTGTCTTTAGAGCTCTGTCATTGTGAACAGGTGAGAAGTGTGAGTTCCTTGGACTCACATTGCAGAAGGCAATACATGCTACCTTCACATAGCTTGTTGCTATGCAACAGGCTATGCATAGGTATATATCTGTAAGCACAAGGTAAATACATGCTACAATTGCTACCTTCACACAGCCTGTGCAACAGGCTATGAATAAATATGTCTGTAAAGGATGCTGAAGAATGATGTGCTAGGGTCCACTTTACCTGAACAGGGCCTTCTCAGCACCCAAAATCTGCACAGTGGAGGCCGGATACTTGGCTAAGTTGGTAAGGCTGCCGGCATGTGAGATAAGTCGAGCCCCGACCACCTCCCCAATAAGCGCCCCCAGATTTGGGGCCACATCTGCCATCTTGGATACAAGGTATGCGTACACATCCCTGCGAAAATCCACCAACTTCACTACCCGCTGTGCAAAGTTCTCAATGTTGATCATGTCAATTGGGGATATGTCCTGGCCTGCGGGGACGCAGCATTGGCATGGTGCCATGAGATTGTTGCCCTTCAAGTAATGTGACTTATCACAAATACAATTCCACAGACAAGCTGCAAAGAGGGGAATTTCAATGTAGAGGTCGACTGCAGTAGCAACAATAGCTAGGTGATGAGTGCATACCCATGGAAGCTCTTGCAGCCTCCAGCACCTCCTGCGCTTTGTCGGGGTCACCGATTATCTCTGTGAGTGAGGGGAGCGTGTCCTCTGCCAACTTCGATTTGTCCTTGATCAGCCCCGCACACTGTGCATACTGATAGTTGTCATTCACAATCTTCACCAGCTCGGGAAAGTGCCATGAGTACCACTCCCTGTCACACCATGCCGCACATGTCAAAATCGCCTTGACAGTATTCAGAAGCAAGAACCACTGAGCTACATACCTTGTTAACCTCTTCAACTTATATGCAGGATGGGTGACGGCGCACCTGACGCGCATGCAGAAGGTGTTGATGTCCTTGTCCAGCGTGTCGAGCAGGCTGATGCTCTGGATGATCATGTTATCGACGCGGTTGACATTGAACTTTACCTTGGAACGGCTGTAGCTGTGCCCGAGCCCAAGCTGCGCCTTTTCCAGGTCGCCTTCCTGCATTCACCATGGTTCAGGCAGCAGACGACCACAGCTTCAGCTTCAGCTTCTTATTGGTGCCTGCCGACGCTAAGCATTGACCGACGAGAACAACCCACCAGAAAAGTTGCATGATCAGCATCCAACTGCTAGGAGGGCGTAACGATCATACTCGGGGCGGCTGCGCAGCCCATTGTGCAGGTCAGTCATTGCCGTATGCGCCGCCCAAGTAACGAAAGAAGCTGCATGCATTGTTCCCCTGTCCAAGGTGACGCCATTGAGCGACTCGAGGGACCTGAACAGAGCAGCTAGGCTTGTGGGCGCACCGCTCAAGCTGGAGGCATGTGGCGGGGGCACCTTGAGGTCCTTGATGAAGCGGGCAAAGTGGAGGCGGATGCCGCGCACGAGCTCCAGGATGAAGTCGTTGCTCTGGCAGGGGATGCCGGTGGCCTCCTGGATGGCGGACCCCAGCTTGGGCTCCGCCACGGCCAGGCTGAACTTGGGCGCCTTCTTGGCGCTGCCGCCGCCGGCGGCGGCCTTGCTGACCTTGGGCAGGTTCAGCTCCAGGAAGCTCTCCAGCTCTGTCGTCAGGAGGCCTGTCACGACCTCCGCCGCGTGTGTGGGCCGTCAGCAGGAGGCCCAGCGTCCGCTGCGGCGGCGGCGGCGGCGGC
>WELB01000027.1:0-15870 GCA_009602725.1 Spirogloea muscicola
GTGGGTGAGTCCACTGGTCCTAGCGGGCCGCAGCTGTTGGGCGACGGTGAACATGGCAGAGTGGCGCTCGTGGAGGCGGAAACCGACCCGGACGGGGATGAGAGCGAACCGGATTCGGGAGACGGTGTGGACATGGCACGCAATCAGGCGGTCATCTCTGCCATGGAAGTCCTATCGGCGGAGGTCCAGCGGCTCAAAGCTGAACGGAACGACCTTTGGCAGGAGTTGGATAAAGCAAAAGAAAGAGTCGGGCAAGCTTCTATGCATTCCCACGAGGCAAGCGAAGTGCGAGCCTCAAATAGAGGGCTCGCTACTCTAAAACCGGCGAAACCAGATTTCTTCGCTGGCGACGGTGATGTCAGGGCATGGCTTTTCCAGATGGGCCAGTATCTTACACTATCTAAGGTACCGATGGAGGAGAAACCAATTTTTGCCTCCACTTTTCTACGAGGGAATGCGGTCATCTGGTGGAGATCCATTGTGGAGTCGGAAGGAGGCGAATCGATACCATGGAATGAGTTTCAGACGAAGCTCAAGGCCCAATTTATGCCCATTGACCCCATCCGCATCGCAAGGGACAAGCTGGCGGTGCTCCGACAATTTGGATCAGTACAGGAGTATGTCCAGAGATTCCAGACTTTGCTTCTGGAGATCCCCGATGTCAGCGAGGTTGAAAGAAAGGACCGCTTTGTGCGGGGCCTCAGATTCAGCATCAAGAAGGAAGTGGACATCAGGGCACCGGAAACATTCGATGAGATGGTGCGGATGGCTGTCCGGGTGGATGCCCTTTATTCCCAGGTCCGCTCGGAAGAAGCGGAAGCAAGTAGAGCTAGGCCGCCCTGGATCAAGAAAAGCTACAAGGAGTTACAGGGGATGGCTAGGCAGGCGCCCTATACAAGGGGGATACGACCCAATTATTGGATGGGTCCGAGGCTTAGTGGTGACGAGCTTGTCAAACTTCGCAATGAAAACCGGTGCTTCAATTGCAAGGAATCGGGCACCTAGCCAGAGAATGCCCCAAGTGGTCAGAGACCGGGAGAACGGAATCGGAAAACGGACCACGTCAGTAGGCGACGGGGCCCCTATTGACGTCAGTGTTGGAGGAGCAGAACTATCCTTCAACAGAATGGCCCCCTGCGTGGAGTCACAGGACGCTGAAGATACCTCGACGATACAAGGAAGAGCCATCGTGGCTGCACTAACAAGCTCGTCTCCGAAGGCTGCTGATGATGACCAGCAGACGACTTCGGCTGTGGAGTTAAGTTTTGTGCAAAGGGCTGATTGTGGAAGGGAGAACCCCATAAGGCTCAAGGGAGTCTTGATGTGAGAGCCTATAGTGGCTTTGGTGGATAGTGGATCATCTGGCAACTTCGTTTCGGAGGCCTTTGTGAAAGACAAAGGACTACGTACAGAAGTCAAGGAAGGGAATCACGTAGTGGTTCTTGCCGATGGATCCCGCCACGACAACTCCCTTGCAACGCCGCCAATGAAGCTCACAATAGGCCGCCACAAAGAGAACCTCTCATTGGACGTGACAAAGTTGGCGGCTTATGACGTCGTCTTGGGAAAGCCGTGGCTAGCCAAACACAACCCCAACATAGATTGGTCAAAGGACCAGATCACCTTGGTGGCTAAGGATGGCCAGTCGATTACCTTACCAACAGATGACCCCACAGCTAAGAGGGACAACATTTTGACGGCCATTCAGCTCAGGAAGGCTTGCGTGAAGGGGGATCCACTGTTTCTGGCACTGGTAAGGACGAGCACGAAGGATGTCGCTCCTCCTAATGAGGAATTTGGCCATACAGCGCCGGAGGTCAAAGATATAATTGAGGACTTTAAGGACGTCTTTCCGGACGACCTCCCAAAGGTCTTCCACTACAGAGGGCGGTGGATCACGAAATTGATCTGGAAGATGGCAGCCACCCAACATACCGAGGCATTTACAAAATGTCATTTGAAGAACTCAAGGAGTTGAAGCGGCAACTTGAGGACCTCTTGGACAAGGGTTTTATTCAACCGTCTAAGTCTCCATATGGAGCTCCTGTCTTATTTTTGAAGAAGAAGGACGGGTCGCTGCGCATGTGTGTGGACTATCGCGCATTGAACAAACAGACGGTGAAAAACAGATATCCGCTGCCCCGGATAGACGAATTGCTAGACCGATCTCGTGGGGCCCGGCACTTCAGCAAAATTGACCTTCGGAGCGGCTACAATCAGATCCGCATTGCAGACAAGGACATACCCAAGACCGCATTTCGAACGCGGTATGGGCACTATGAATTTCTCGTGCTCCCATTCAGCCTCACAAATGCCCCGGCTACTTTTCAAGGCCTTATGAACGAGCTTTTCAAACCTTACTTGGATAAATGTGTGGTGGTATTCCTCGATGACATCCTCATTTACTGCAAGACATTGGAGGAACATCGGGAATACTTAAAGAACACGCTGGGAATTCTCAGAAAGCATCAGCTGTATGCTAAATTGTCAAATGCAACTTCCTGAAAGAAGTCNTCCCCATCTCTTAATATACACGCATTTTCCCCCCAGACGCTTGTACTCGGCATTGTTTATATTTCAACAGTTGGCTTATCTTGACCCATTGCATGCGCTTGGCGCCGACTCCTTTGCTTCGCGACACCAACGCCTCGTCCTAGGGCTTGACGATCCTCATTCTTTACACCACCAGTCAATTCGGCCGCGCTTTTCTCTTCTGCAGTGGCTGGACCTTCTGCAAACCCTAAACCCCTCTGCAAGGACTTTCGGACCTCGTCCATTCTTTTCGGGCTGGCCTTTCACAGCCCTCGCCCCCTCTGGAAACGCTTACATCTGCAGTGGCTAGCACGGCGGCCATCAATCCTCGGCAGAGACAGCAAGGTGAGCTGCCTGGCTTCAAATGCCGCCGGGTCGCTTGCCCAGGTATTCAGCATGCAGCTATCCGTTTCCTTCCAAAGCTCCCAGGCTCACCCAGTGCATTTGCGGGCGGGCCGCGCTTTGTTGCTACTGGGCCTCGTCGGGGTGCCTTTTCCACTCTGCTCATTCTTTCTTTGGGCTGGCTGTTCCAGCCCATATCCTCAATGGGCGAGCCCTTTCTTTTCCAGCTGCCAGTTACTCCAACTTGCGGCTGCTGACTCGGGGTTACCAAGCTCCCATCCGCTGTGTCTCTTGCATAGCTGTGTGCTTTTGGCGCCTTTCGGCCCTTTGTACCTTGTCCATTTTTCCTCATTGTACCTTGTCCACTTACATTCCTCTGAAGAAGGAGAACTCGCCCATTGAGGATAGGGGCTGGAAAAAACCAGCCCAAAAAAAATGAACAAAGGACGAGAAGGGGCCAGGGAAGCACTAAGGAAAAAGCATAACAAGAAACTAAGCAGCTACGAAGCACTCAGTAACCCCTGCTAAGCAGCCTCAGGTCAGAGAGACTGGGTTCCGGGAAGTGAGTCCCCTGGCCAGAGCCAGAGGCAGCTTCCTTTCAATGGGCGAGCTCTTTCTTTGAACTGGCCTCTAACAGCCAATGCTGTAGACTGGAATCGCTTTCGCTTTCTGAGCTGGCACAGCCCCCGTCCCCTTTGGCTCACTTTCCACCACCACACTACCACCAGTCCTCTCCTCGGAACCAGGGCAACCCGCCAATCCCCTCTCCACTGCCGCCGTGGCCATGTGCTCGAGCAGTGGCCCGTGGGCGTGGATCCTTGTCTGGTCCGGCAGAGCCACCCCCGCCGTGGCCGCCGGCGCCATGGCGGGGGCGGGCCCGCCCGCCCCTGCCTCCGACGCCCGCCCGTGGTCCGGCCAGGACGCGGCCGTCCGGAGCAAGCCGGTCCCGGTCCCGGTCCTCGCTGGGGCTTCCCCCTCGACCTCTTCTCTGGGCGAGCACTTTCACTCTCTGACATGACATCTTCAGGCCCCTCTGTAGCTGCTAAACGCTTGTCGGCCCCTCCGAACCCTTGTCAATTCTTTTTGGGCTGGCTTATCACAGCCCTTGCCCCCATTTGGAGTGCCACTTCTTTCTCTGATCTGGTTGGGCTGGCCTTGATTTTCACTCTCTCGTTACTCTTACTCCTTGTCCATCTCCCTTGGGCTGGCACACTGCCATCGCCTTCTTCTGCGATTGCTATTCCGACTTTCGTAGCCCATTCTTGTGGGGCTGCCGTTTCACAGCACTCGCCGCCTTCAAAGCGCTGCTTCTTCAGACAATCATCGCCTCCTTGAGAATCAGCTTCTCTTTTTCCTCGCTCTCCTCGCTCCGCTCCGGCCCTGACACGCCTGCGTTCTCCCTGATCTTGTCCGTCCCTTCTGGTCTGGCCCTTCACAACCATCGCCCCGTTGGGAAGAGCTTCTCCTGGACGCTTGGCCCCATCAGACGCGTGAGCCTCGCAGCGTGACTACACTTTCATCTGTCCTCTCGACGGTTGAGATTGAATCGCTGGACCTCACTGTCGGTCGCGAAACTTGCACCACTCCTCCGTTTCACAGCCATTGCCTGCTGATAAAGTGCATGTTCTCGGAGTGGCTTCTCGCAGCCACTGCCGCGTAGAGAGAGCACCATTTCTCGTCTTCGGAGTACCCACTGCAGTGGGCTTCTCGTTAATTGGGAACGAGAAGGCGGGGCGCTCACTGCCAAGTGTAGCAGTACGGACGTTACCACTGAGCACTGTATGAGAGTGGGGCTCCGGGCTATTACCACCACAGTGTTGCCTGGCTGCCTGTGCACGGGCTGGTGATCACCTCCAGCGCCTGCTAAGCTTGCATTGTCGTCCTGTCGCAGCAGAGGTATCATAGTTGACCTCAAGAACTGTGCTCTTCGCCAAGTTGTGTCAAGGGCAGATTGCCAGCCCCAAAAGATAAGAGAACATGGCTTCCAAATTGACAGCAGAGGCTGTGAAAGGCCAGCCCAAAGGAATGGTCAAGGTCAGAAATAGAAAGACATGTGGCAGGGAGTGTGCATGCTTCACTCTACGTGGCGAGACAACACAATCCTCGTTAACGCCTGGACTATCGTTGACGGGTTTCTCAACGACAAACGGCGTGAGTGAGGCTTACCGATGCCAGGTGCGACCCGTGGCGTTACAAAAAGCAGTTCAAGTGGCAAACAGGCAGCCGGCCACGCTGGCGGGCGCGGCGCCATGGCGGGCGGCCACCGGGGCAGCCACATTCGCACGCGGAATCAATTTCCCGTCGCTCCGGTCACGGCTTCCTACTGCGAGAAAATCGGTGGCGGTCACCATGCACGCCAGCAGGGCGCCCGCGGGAGACCTTCCAGCTCCATTACCCAACCATGGCCATGGCCATGGCCATGGCCATGACCGCCGCCGCCGCCGCGCCGCCGGCGGCGCCGAGGTCCGTGGCCGCCGCCGCCGCCACNAAGCCCCCAGTTCCATTACCGAACCATGACCATGGCCATGGCCGTGACCGGCGCCGCCATGGCCGCCGCCGCCGCCGCCGCGCCGGCGGCGGCGCGGGGGGGCCCGCCCGGCGCGGGGGCCCGCGCGCGCGGCGGCCACGGAGGAGGAGACCAAGGACATCGAGACCGTCACCGCCGGCGCGCTGCCAGGTGCGCCCGGCGCCGCGGTCGTGCAGGCGGCCAGCACAAGAGCGCTCAGGCTGTCGTCTCCTTGCTCCTCTACTGGTCTACTTGTCCTCACGCGTCCGCTTAGATAGCGGCCAGTGTCAGTATTAAACGACGATGAAAGGCCTCTGATGGTCAGGTCGCAAGCCAGGTTGTTGGCTTAAACTTGAGGGTGAGACTCCGCAATACCAGGGAAGGTGACCTTCAGTGGGACAGGCTCGCTCAAGTCGTCAGCCTAGAGCTGGGTTCCCCTTTGCCAGCGGAGGGGAGCATGGTGGGCTCCACGAACCTCCTGAGTGGTGCAGGGAAGTCGCTGGCGAAGCTGGTTATATACACGTGACGAGTAGGATTCCGTAGGTTCTGGAGAAGGCTTAAGGAGGCGCAGTAAAGACGTGATTATCCAAACAACAGTCCTGGCTGTTTATGCAGCTGAAAGCAGCAGTCACGTGATCTCGTATGGGTTTCTCGGTGGCTTGGGAACAGGGCTGGTGCTCCAGGATGGCCAGTATTTCACGCCCAGGAAGGCACTCGACGAGGACCATGAGCTGGCGGCGGCGCTACTTTCTGACGAAGACCTGGAGTCATTGGCCAGATATCGCTATGCACCCAGCTGCGAGAAGGCTGTGAACGACTCAATCAAGTGAGTTTGCTTGGCTTGACAATTGGTGTGTAACTCCTGTGATTCTGAAGCTGGGTGTCGTACTCAAACTTGGAAGTCTGTACCCAAAGCTTGTCATTGAAGTGTCTGACTTGCCGGCCTGACGGTTGTGCAGCTGAAGCTTGAACTCTCATCTAAGCTTTGTCAGCCACCGATGAGCACGTAGACGGCAAAGTTGCATGGCAAAGTAGTGGGGCTTGTGACTGTGAAGCATTGCATTGTGGAAGATTGGGCATTAGGTCCTCTTGCTGTCTGCTTCCCTTTGCGGAACACATCCTCTGTTTGCAGCTGAACGATTTGTACAAGTGGGTTGTGATTGCTGTGAACCGACATTCTCTGAAAGGATGTTTCCTCATTGGTTTTGCCAGCGTTGCCTACAACATGTCCTACATCTTCCACTCCATGATGTCATACTACGACAGGGACAATGTTGGACTCCAGGGATTTTCGAAGTGAGTCGAAGATGACAATCTGGACAGTTCTGCAAGTATCATTGAGCAACAGCAAAGGTAACAAAGTTCTGTTGCACCTTATGTCTGAAGTCTGTTGCTGAGGTTGTAACAGGTACTTCAAGGAGCGCAGCGAAAACGAAAGAGAAGAAGCACACCGACTTGTTCGCTACCAGGTGGGTCTCTTGACTTCTTTCGGTCTGCAAGGACTGCAACATACTGGGCGGACTTGTGCACTGTGCTTTTCCTTATTTTCTCACAAGCGCCTCTTTTCCTCTCTCTGCATGACACAAGGTCGCCGAGTGCTCTGGATATGTTGACTGCATGCACTTGTGATTTTAGAACCCTCTCTCCTTTTCCCCCTTTCTTTTCTTCTTGCCTGATGCTGCTTGATGTGTTGTGACACTATTGTGAAGCTTTGTGTTCTCAGAACCTAAGAGGAGGAAGAGTGGAACTGAGGGCCATTCAGGCTGTGGACAGCGAGTATGACAACCCTAAAAAGGGCGATGCTCTTAATGGTAAGGATAACGCGCTGCTCTTTGCGCATCTTTATCTTTGTACTACGGTTGTGGTGCTATAGATCATACGTATGTCAACAGCTGAAGCGTTGCACTCATTCAGTTGGCAGTGTCAGATTGTGGAGTGCAGACGGAGTGGCTCTGATGGAGCCAAATCAAAATGTTAGAGTACTGTACATGTTTATACTGATTTTGGGAGTGTTTGTAACGCTTTTGAAAGGCATGGAGTTGGCGCTGAGGTTGGAGAAGTTGCAGAATGAGAAGTACCTTAGGCTGCACAGGGTGAGTTGGTCATCTGCTTCAGAAAAATGTCCGCTGACAAAAACAGAAATTGCTCGCTGGATTTGCACTGCTTTGAGGAGGAATGATCAGAACTTGATGTTGACTCACTTAGGAGACCGTGTAAATATGATAACTGCCGGGGCTTGTCATGACTTGCGTGCTGATGTATGCAGGCTGCTGAGGACGTTGTTGACCCAGAGATGTGCGACTTTCTTGTCAAGAACTACCTGCACCCTCAGGTACCTGTTTAACTGCCCCTGCCGTTCTCTGACACGCACACACGCCTTGCGTCTTGTTCAGATTTTTGTCTGATCTCTGTACTGCCATCATTCAAGGGGGCTCTTTATCGTGTCAGACTTATGCCAAAGAAAATGACATATGAAAGTATCAGGAGGCCAGTTCACAAAGCATTGGTATAATTAGTGGATTGCTCCTTGTCCTGTTTTATCTTGCAGGTGGTGAAGATCAGGCGCAGCTCAGAGTATGTGGCAAATCTCCGGCGAGTTGGCCAGGGCCATGGTGAGTTGGACAAGCAGTGGTAACGAATCGGATGTCATCTGCTCTAAATAAGCCAAGCTGACAATCATGCCTGCATCTGCTGCACTTAGGCTCGGATGTCTTCTGCTCTAAGTAAGCCAAGCTGACAATTATGCCTGCATCTGCTGCACCTAAGTGCTGCATCAGTGATTGTAATGGTATGAATCGGTGCCACATCTGGCGTGCTGCTTGGTCCAGATCAGGCATTCAGAGGATCTTATGTGCATGATTTGCTCGTACATTGTCCAGGCACGTGGCACTTTGACCAGATGCTTCTGGAGGGGACTCTTGGGGTTGATCTTGAGCGTTTTGACCCTTCGGCAGCTGCTTGATCGCCCTTTTTCCTGAGGCGGCTTGGCTCACAGATTGAGCCAGCATAGGCCTTGCACGAAGCTGCCCACTTGCTAGCTTACCTTTTTTGTCCACAATCTGAGATGCTGCTGGGTACTTTTACCCTGTAGCAGCCATCATAGGATTTCAGAGCAGCCTAATACTGGTTTAGGCAGTTGTGGCGCGTTGGCTTTGGATAAATCTCGTTGAGGGGACTGTACACATGTTGCAACAAGGATTGCTCTTTTGTATATTTGGTGTGGTCCTTGTGGTGGCTCTGCGGACGTGCTCAAAGCTGCTCAAGGTTTTCACTGCCCTGCTCTTTTGAGCTTGCAAGTTGGCACTTTAACTGTTGCACTCAGCATTTGGATGTTGTGATGCTGCTGGAACTCCGTCCATTCCAGAGGTGGCTGACAAAGTAATGTTCGAGTTGAGTAGAGGTAGCACCAAATGATGGATCATGGCATTAGAGTTGAATACTGAAGCTTGTGATAGTTGTCTCGGCATCACCCCTCCGCTCTTGCACTCAAGACGACCCCCCTCCCTCCGGGTTAGCGCAGTTGCTACTACACTTGGCCCTCCCCTTGCTCACTGATACGCTGTTTCGTGTGCCCGTAGGGCAGCTCCTTGCACCACTTAGAGGGTTGAATGCATAACAAATTACAGCTCCCAGCTGTAGGCCCTTGCTTCTTTGATCTCGTCACGCCTGAGGTGGGTACCGCACAGAAATCATCTCCATATGTCTTTTTGGGCTCAATTCGCGCCCCGTCCAAATTTAAGCGGCTGAATGTGCTGGGAGAAGCACATTCGCCGCTCCACCAAGGAGAATGCGTTTATATTAAGAGACGGGGAGGCCATGTGTGGCCAAGTACAAAGGCAAGCACATTGGACAAATGTACGTCACCTGCTGGTAAGCTGACCCGCTCAGTAACCACGAGTCAGCACATAGAGGTCGCTAGCTGACGCTCGAATACCGGACGGCAATTGACTAGCTCTTGTGCCAGCAGCTAAGGCTCGACCAGCTTTCTGATGCAGAGCATACGCCTGAGCTCGTTGCAGACAGGTTGACACTCGACGTCGCAGAAATGACAGATAGGCCTGCCGGCATACCCATCTGGGCTGGGAGCATATCCTCGCGTCGTGCATATCCCAGAATGCACCACCAAGGGGGCTTCGTCGTGGTGAGCGACACGTGGCACAAAGCCGGTCGTGGCAGCTTCGTGCATGCCCGGCGACGCCACAGCATGCAGAGGGAGGAGAGAGGGGGAGAGAGGGAGGGAGANGAGAGAGGGAGAGAGAAAGAGAGAGAAGGGGACAGAGGCCGGCGGGGGCTCGCCTGCAACTCCTGCTCGAGAAGCTCCCCCCCCCAATCCCCCTCCGAACTCTCACCCGCGCCGGCGCTCGGCGCTCCCGGCCCTGCGCGCCCGCGGCGGCGGCGGCGGCGGCGGCATAGGCGGGCTGGTCGACCAGCCAGCGCCGTGCCCCGCGTCTGTTGCTGGCGCTCAGTGATCGCGCGCTTCTGCGGCTTTTGTTGACGTGCCAATCCATGCCCTGGCTGCATTGCCGTCCCACGCCTGCAGATTGCTTGCAGCTACGATGGCGGAGTAGCCGCACGCCCGTCGGACAAAATGATGGCATGGCGGTAATGCTCGTTGGTCTAAGGCTGAGTATGTAGCGCAGTCACAGGTGCACAGGGCAATCCAATTTGAATACAGCTCGGGACGTGCTGTGGAGACGCGACCATGCACGAGAGTGCCGCACAGGTGAGCCTGGGGCGCAGCAGGGCTCGGGACGAGTCACGGACAGCATGCACAAGGCCACAGTTGCCATTGACATGTGCATTGTGCAGTATGAGTCCTCCCTTTGACTAGCAGTCCGACCACTTGAGTGCTCTTGTGTCGAGCTTCCTCAGCTGCGGCATGATGATGATATATATCCTTGGGGCTCTGTGCATGCCTGCGATCACATGCAAAGGAGGCGTCTCTTCACGCGGGTGAGCACGTTCGCCTCAAGCCCAGCTTTAGGCTGGACAATCCAGCGCTGGCAGTGCCGGAGGAGCTCGCTGGCTGCAGGTATGGAAACCGGGTGTTTTGATGCGCCTGTGGCATCTCTCTTTGATAGTATGGACGCAGTCGAGGAAGGTGAGTACTAGGTAACAGTGGTGGACGACTTTGCTTTGATGTGTCATTGTCAATGTCACATACACTGTTTCATTCTATAGCTGTGAGATGAACATTGATATGAGTGAGGTGAAGAGCAGTAAGCACTGCTTGCAGTTCAGTACAAGCAAGCTCTATGGCTACCAAGCAACAGCTCTGTACTTCTGGTCCAGAGAATGGACCATAATCAGCATATCGCCGGAGGATGGCAGCCTTGCACTGCGCTCGTCAGCCGACTTGACGGTCCTGAGCCAAGTGAATCCAAGCTCTGTACAGCGAGCTCAGGCGGCCACGCAGCTCAAGACCGGCGGTGACTGGGTACGTTGCCTGTACTTGCGCCCCAGCTCGTTGATGGTTCAAGGCTAAGAGGGCAGGCAGTGATTGTAACTGCCAATGTCATGTCCTGTAGAGTGCAAGAATTGCTGTGACGAAATGACTGTTTCATGAGTACCGAGTAATATATAGGAGTCAGCATGATATAGCTAGCAGGAACGATGGCCTCAACCACAAGGCAATGCATGTAAACGCATGCACTCACACCAACAACAAGGCTGCTGCCTGCATGCTACGTGCTTCTGCAGGTAGACGTATCAAGCAAGGAAGCAGCAGAACCTGCACCGATAGGGCCTATCATTATAGGCGAGCATCTGGACAAGATCAGTCCTGGTGACTTTATTAGGTTGAGGGCCGATGTTGAGAACCCAGCCTTTGGCTGGCCTCGGTACCCGTCCCGGCGCCACTGTGGTCAAGGCTGGCCTACTGGAAGGTAAAGCCTCCATCCCCTGCAAACTCTCTTAACTCGCAGTCTGCAATCATCGAGACATGCATCTGCGTCTGTGGATGGCAGACCAAGGAGTGACGCAGTACAGCTTCTCGCTTGACTGCCTGCTGGAAGTAAGTTGCTGTCCCTCTCACTCTGTGACCATGCCTGAGGGTTGAGTAACGCGAGAGAGTGGATTACACTGGCCCCTATCGACGTGAGACCTCACCCTCTGTGTAACTTGCAGGGTGATCCATGTGGCAAGCGATGGTCTGCTGACAGTGGAGTTTCCCAGCCACCTCCGGGCACGCGGCCTCCGTTGGCTGGCGGACCCTGCGCAGGTGCAGCGGGTCTCCTTTGGGGGTTGTCGCGGACTGGCGCGCAAGTATCAGGTCGGCACACCTCTTGTATGCACCTGATGAAAGTCACGAACGCCACTTGTTAGCTATACCTGCGCTTGTACCATACATTGGCTACTATCATCATGCGTGTCTGTGTGTCCATATGATAAATCATTTGCACTCCACCTGCATCTACAGTGATGTATGGCCTGCCAACCAAGTGGGGCCTTCTTACAATATGCTCTCATTGACGCACTGCCGGCATCTTGGCAGCACCTGGAGGCGATGCACTGGGCAGTGCGGCCGCTGGCGGCGCTTTTGGCCTTCATGCTGGCAGCACGCGTCGGCCCTGTCGTCGTTCACTCGCTGCCAGTCCATGGTCATGCTAACAAAGAGGACGACGCTGAGTCTGACAAGGACCCCAAGACCACTGCCGACAGCCGTTCCAAGGACGCTGGCCATAGCGACGAAGGTGAGAGCCCTGCTAGCGGCTCTCCTGGTGGTCACAAGTTCTGGCCCGGGCCACTGCAGGCCTTGCTCGCGAAGCTGCATCTGACCGGTGGTGAAGAAGGTGGCACTGATAGCCACCGGCACAAGCCAGGCCATGGCGAAGCTGCAGCAAGTAACGAGGACCCGCACGACACGAGCCTAAGGCGGGAACGCAGGTCCCTCGGTTTGCCAACGCTAAGGACAGCTAGGCGCGTGGACGCCAACGAGGAGCATGTGCTGCTGGCAAGCGCTGAGCCAACCTCGGGGCCAGACCCCACTGCCCCTGCAGCCGACAGCAGCGCCAAGAAGCAGCAGCAACTGCCGCGCGAGAACTGGCGGAGCGTGCTGCGCAGCTGGCTGGGCCAGACGGCCAACTACACGGGCAAGCTTCTCAAGTGATGCTGGCGCAATCTGCCTGTCAGAGGCAGGGCCAGGGCCAGACAATACTGCCATGGCAGCCGACTGCAGCGCTGAAATGCAGCAACGAATGCTGCACGAGAGCTACTGTAGCACTTCGAGAGCAAACAGCTGGGGCAGACTGGCAACTACCAATGCAGGATCTTGAGTGATGCCGGCGCAGGCTGTATGTTGTCTCTGCAGGTAGGCAGGGTCTGTAAACGGTATCTGAAAGGACCGGCCGCCTTCCACATTTTTGACATTGACTGTGTATCTCATTCGAACATGCGACTACACATTGCACATTTGCCAGCTGCTGTGAGACAAGTATGATTAGATGAGACTGTCCCGGCGTAGCCGTACTGGCAACTAGCAAGTCATCACAGGTACCAAGGACCACGTTGGGTGCCATATGTATCAGACTTACCAATATGAACAGCCCTCAGATGGCACCTGGCCCGAAACTATGACTGATAGCCACCACCCCTGTGACGCGCGAGTGACAGCTGAGCAGTGTAGCGCTGGGTGGTGAGGGTGGCTGCTTTTAGCTACACCTGCATTACCTCCCTGCTTGGTGTACCTGCTTGGTATTCGATCTGTCTCTCGTGGGAGAGGAGATGGCTTAAAGCCCACAACTGCAGCTCTATCAGAAAAAAGGCGCGCAGTGCGCATGAAGTAAACGGGAGGCCAACACGAGTCTTACAAGAGTCCTGGTAACGGGACAATCGCAACGATTATGTACTATTGCCGCCTCATATTTATTTGCGTTCCTGTGAGCACTGTTGCCGAAGCTGGTGCAACAAAGGGAGTGCTCCACTATACAGCTCGGTGAGCCCCGTTGTAGCTGGTCAGCTTGACCATTCGTCAACACTGTTGGACTGTCATCTTACTGATTTTGAATACACGTGTGTCATTACGTTGCTGTCGAGCAAGCTTTGCAGGTGTGCTCAATTATGACGGGTGCATGGTTATGCCTACAGCGGTAGAGCTTGCTTGCATTGCATTGAACTAAAACTTAGGGGTTACGATTTAGAGCAAAGAGCCTCGTCAAGTTGTCAAGAGCTATACCTTGACTTGATATCTGTGCTAAGACCCGCATTGTTCCACAAATCAAACGCTTTTGCGAGCAAACCA
Organism: Spirogloea muscicola; assembly: GCA_009602725.1. Lineage (NCBI taxonomy): Eukaryota > Viridiplantae > Streptophyta > Zygnematophyceae > Spirogloeales > Spirogloeaceae > Spirogloea > Spirogloea muscicola. Next base: position 13,620 of record WELB01000027.1, read on the forward strand.
TAAGGCTTCGCTCTATTCAGGTTCCGAAGGTGCCCCACGTACTTTCATGACTTCCCTATTCTTCAAAGTCTTTCACGCCAGGCCGCTGCGAGTCCACTTGACTGAGATAGCAGCCACTGCCCCCAGGCTGCTTGCTGGCCTTAGTAGCAAGACCTGACATTACCATGCCCACAATATGTAGGATGCAAGATGGGGATTATCCTCGCTGAAACATAGGAGGCATGCAAGGAGACAAGCGGGACAATGACTGTTTTTCCAAGGTACAGAATCAAAAGTCCAAGGGAGAGCTGGCAGCAGCCGGACCGCCGCACAGGGCTGCTGAGGCGGCCTCCCCCAGCTTGTTATGATCTTGGCCAGCCGCATCAACGGGCGCAGGGTGCAGCGCTTCCAGGCTGATGCGCCGCCGCTTGACGAGCTTAATTGCCAGCACGCCTGCCTCTGGGACGAGGGGGACCTGAGCGATCACCAAACACCCAAAGCAATCAATCACTATGGGCAGCGCAGCTTGACATTTGCAGAGCTGACTGTGTTGTGAGACATCTGTAGGTAGAGCAGTCGCTGCCGGACTAAGCAGACGGGCTTCACACCTGCGACGTGAAGCACGGCAGCTTGCGCACGTGAAGGAGGCCGAGCATTGCATCGTGGTCCGCAAACATTGCCGCCATCTCCACGTCATCCTCTGCATGTAGGCGACAGGCCAGCCGGCTGCACTTGATGCCTTCATCTCAAAAGTCCTTTGCTACGAACTGCTAAGTGGACAAGTACTGACAAGCAACACGGTCAATCATGAGCAGCAGCTAGACTCGCTATCAGAGTGGCTGCTTCTACAAACTCTGAGCAGCCATCCTCGCAGAATTGTGGACGGGAGCAAGATGGTGGACCTTGCAGAGCCTCCACAGCGAGGACGGCGTCCGCATAGTGCTGTGCGCGTGCAATAAAGGAGGGGGAGACTAGGGATGCTGGCAGCGTGACCAGCACAACTGCCGGCGAGGACCGCAGCCAACCTCGCAGCGCGTGCAGCCACGCCAGGACCTGCTCACCCACAAGCATGCACACATGGGTCCACATCATTGTCAGAGGATGTCATAGAGGTCGGCAATCCGTTGTTCGTTTCATCCAGCAATACACTCACCAGCATGCCATATAATCCCACAGTTTAGAAAAGAAAAAGACGAACATATTCTCAGGGCGAATGCTCGGCCACAATGCACGGGTTTCCGATAAAAACAAGGGCGATAGAAGGGCAGTGCTGCCTGGTGAACGCTTGACATTGACCTCAGCGGCAGGAAAGGCGCACTGTGGGGCACAGACTGACTGCACTACAAATCGCCCAATCTGCGGCCCGCCAGTCTGGAGCCTGCGGCAATCGCGCTGGCAGTACAGATGAGCCAGTATTCAAGGTGACAGGAGGAAAACCACGTGAAGATATTCATCAAGAGCAATGATACACTTACAGCATATACCCATGCTTGATGTGACTCTGTTATACACCTGACCCTCATCTTAAACCCCATTGTCTGATTCAGCTGAACAAGCAAGCCGCAGTGGCAAGCACCTGTGGAGCTTCTTGAAGAAAGCAACCGTCCAATTATGCAATGGCATGGCACTCGTGCCAGCCAGCGTGTAGCACTCTACATCAGCCTGGGCCAGCGCAGCGCGGTCGACGGGCTTCCGCAGGTCAAAGTCGTCGCAGAAACTCGAGCCGTGGTCTTGACTCAGACGACTCGCCGCTGCCAGCGGTGGACCTGCAGCTGGTCGAGTGTCGTTGGTGCCGGGGCCAGCAGAGGTCGGCGGCGGCTGCGGTGCAGCGGAGACCGGTGCAGCGGAGGACCGGTGGCGGCGCTCCTCCAGGGCCTGCTGCTCGTCGAGGTAGCGGCGGTACTGCCAGGCGATGCGCAGGCCCTCGCCCCCCTGCAGCGGCACCACCCCAGTAGTGCAAGCAGCAGCATGAGTGGCGGTTTTGCCAAAGAACGGCCTGAACTGTGCAAGTGGCCGCTCGGGCACCAGGTCCCATGGGCGATGCGGCCAGCCAAGGCGCAGGAACGAGGGTTTAAGGATTGGTGTTTAGGGGTCTGGGGCCGAGGGGTTTAAGGGTAACGGTTTAGGTTTCAGGGTCTAAGGTTTGAGGTTTACGGTTAGAGTTGGACTTCTGATGAGTGAAAAAACGATCGGTGTTGTGGGCTGGACTCGAACCTGCGCCACTTGGGCGCCGGCGGCCCCGGCCGGGCCGCGAGCCGCGGGCGGCGGCGGC
>WELB01000027.1:16710-29052 GCA_009602725.1 Spirogloea muscicola
GGCGGCGGCGGCAGGCCACCTCGGCGCGCGGTCTGCTGGCGCCGCCGCTCCGCTGGCCGAGTTCGCCGATGCGGCGAGCGAGGCCGGCTCGGCCGGCGACGAGGCTGTGGCCTTCTCGCACGGCCCCGCTACATCGGACGACGATGGCGACGACCGGCCGGCGCAGCTGCTGGCGCCCGCCGACGGCCACCGCCGGCTGGCGATCAAGCCCGACGGGCTGAACAGGCTGGCGGGCATTGAGGAGCCGGTGTCCCTCGTCTCGGTCGTAGGACCGTACCATGGGTGAGATACATCTGGACTCACGTCGATTGCTGCATCTCAGATTGCTTACTTAGTAGCTGCGATGTGTCCCTGCCATGCATGCAGAGATGGGCCATGATCAGTGCACAGTGAGATCGATGATGGTCGGTCTGGAGACCTTCAGGCGCAACACTATGTAGCACTGATTGCGAGCTTAGAGCCGCATGCAAGTCACTGCCGTACTTATTCAGCTGCCTCTGGCCTGTGTCAGCCCTGCAGGGGGAAGTCCTTCCTGCTCAACATGCTGCTCAACTCGAGCCAGGGCTTCACGGTGGGGGCCAAGCCGGAGCCCGAGACGCAAGGCCTCTGGCTGAGGGTGTTGCCGGGAGAGACCGTGGTCAGAGCAGCCGACGGCTCGCGGGTGGTGCTCCTCGACATGGAGGGCTTTTACGGAGAGGATGCGACGCGCTCTTATGATGCCAAGATCTTTGCGGTCGCTGTGCTGCTCAGCTCGCACCTGATATATAACACCTTACGCACGCTCGGTGAGCTGGTCAAAGTCAAGGAGTTGATGTCCTGTATATTGAGGTCCTCTATGTTGCGCAGCAATGACAAAGCCATCTCCTTGCATGTATGTACTAGCAATCAGCCTACGGCCTGCTGGCTGGCTGGTGACAAAGTGGTCGAGCACAATCTTTGGGATCACATACAGGAGATGCCCAGTCTGTAGCAGCGCTAGCAGACCTCGCAAAGCAGGCGCAGGTGTTCAACCTCCAGAACTGGCTGCACTCAAGTCAAGACTGGGGTGAGCTCCTCTTAAAAAAGCCCGGGGAATGCGCTAGAGCCACTATTGTAGACAAGCCTGAAACAGGCAACTTGACGTATTCAGACAGGTATAGGATAATTCACTGAGTTCCTCTGAGCAGCAGACTTGCAACTGGCCAACTCATGCCTCATTGACACTTATCTTGATCCTCGTTCATGGTGCTTTGCTGCGGTCGGACAGAGGCGGAAACAGCCGGGCAACCTGGGGACCCTCATCTGCAAGCCCTCTTACAGACGTTGGACTTCCCGCCCTTGACATGGGTCGTTCAGGGCTTCGATATGGACCTGGACCCACAGGAAGCTCCCCTGGAACATCTGCACCGCTACTTTGCGGCCCACGCCAAGACCGGCGACCGGTCTCTGGACACGTTGTTCACTCGCGGCATCTCATGCCACGCCCTCCGCACACCGGCTGATCTGAACCATCTCCGTGAGAACTTTGGGGGTGGTGGACTTTCTGCTGATGTCGAGCTGGTGCCCTACTTGCACCCTGCTTATCAAGAAGATGTGAAAAGGCTGCGGGATGCAGTCTTTAGCAATCTCACTGCCAAAGGCCGGGGAAAGCTCACCGGCAAAGCAATAGGTACTGTTCAGGCTCCACCTTGTCACTGGCTGCTTGGTCAAGATGGAGTGCAAGTGATTCATTTCCTCTAAGCCTGATCGTAGTACGTGGAATGCGAAGATTCTAGACCACCGTTGAATCTGAGTGTCAGTACCTGTCTGCTTCGAGCTATCTGACAAAGCTCAATCTTGCAAGTGGCCAATCCTAAAACCTGGCCTGCATGTGCTCGTCTTCCTCCTGCAGCAAGGTTGCTTCCGCTGCTTGTCCACTACATCAACGAGGATTTCCCAATGAATGCTGATCGTACTTTGCGAGAAGTTATGGCTGATCTCCTTTTGGATGGAGGCTACTCAGGGGGCCTGCAGTATTTCCAATCAAGAGTTGAACGTGCTCTGCCCATCAAGCAAGCAAAACGAGCATCAAAAGGACAATCCATGTTGGATGATCTTCTAGCCAGTGCACTGAGTGACAACGAGCTGGCCAAGCTTTTGGAGGAATCAGGTGATAGTGACGCAGTTGCTGTAGGTGACAATGACACAGACACTTGTAGTTACCCGAGTGCGAGGCAATGTTTTCTCGTGGAGCCAATGAGAATCTCGACACTAACAAAGCACAAAAGGAGGGCATTTGGTGCAGACACGGAGGCTGTGGAATACTGCAGGAAGCGATGCGTTGGCCTTCCAAAGGAGCTCGTTGCCCCTAGGTGCGAAGGGCAGCTTGGCACCAAGATAGAAAGTCTGAAGCCTGAGTACAGGTGGGAGCACTTGCACGTTTACCGGAGTTGCTTGTGAAAGCTCGTCTATAGTAGTAGAGCACTGAGACAATCTAAGCAAAGCGCTACTTAGACTCACCTTAATCTGCCCATTCTTTCTCTTCTCTAATGCTCATCAGCATACTTTGTCCTGTATTGACAACACTTGGCTTCCTTGACTGATGTGCTCAATAACAGGCATCATCTCATGAAATGGGTCATTCTGACTGATCGGTGATGTACTTTTGACATGATGTGAACACAAGGTTGGAGAATGATAGGACAGTTGAAGAGGCTGTCTTGCACCTCCAAAAGGACCTCCAAGAAGATGCTGGCGACGAGCTTGGCAGTCTTCAACTGCCAGTTCCGGAACGAGAGGTGGACAAGGCCTGCAAGCAGACTGTCAGCAAGGCTCTGAGTAGGTAAGCGCCTCCCTTGCAAGAAGCATACCGAAGCAATGTGCAATCTTCAGTCGCATGCCAATCATTGCAGGACATGAATGTCCAATTCGAAGTGACTGGCTTCCAGCACTTATAAGCTTACCCGTGCTAATGTGCTGTTTGAAGGTACGAGCAAGGGCTTGGGAAGCACAGGAAAAGCAAGGCCTACAGCGAAGCTCGCGGCAAGCTCCAAGCGGCAATTCGTAGGTCCTGTGACGCTGTCGCAAATGAAAACGCTCGCGCAGTCGGCAGTCTCATCTCGGCAGGCAAGGTTGCATACAGAGAAGCTTACCTGAAGGCCATAGCGGGGAGCTTCGGGCAAGGTGGAGAGCATCACGATGCAGGACAACAACTCCAGTTGACGGTCGCCCTCTCCCCGAAGAGATTGACAGATGCCCACAGCGCTGCCATAACATTGGCGCAGGCTGCCACCGAGGACGCCATCAAACACGCCGGCCTGCCGTGGGTGGGACCCGGCCAGGAGCAATATGACTTCCAGCTTTTTCAGAGCCATCAGTGGGCCAAGGTACAGCTTGGGGACTTCCAGGTTAGCCAAGCCCCAATAGACGCCCTCCTTGTCCTATGACGTTTGACAACCTCTCAGCGGCACAGCAGCATCTAGAGTCATCAAAGGACAGGCGAAATGAACGTATGAAAGAACAAGCAATGCAAGATTTTGATCAGTAGTCTAGATTGGCGCGCAGGCCAAGAACGAGGAGCTGATCCTCACCTTCTCGCGGCAGAGGGCAGCAAGGGTGCTTGAGCAGTACAAGAAGCTAACTGGCCAAACGGATCCCTTCCCTGACAATTATGAGGCGGTATTTGCCAAGATTGATGAAATCTCACGGTCCTTGGTCTCCGAGTATTTGTCTGCCATGGCCCAGTTCAGCGGAGCGGCATGCCTGGATCAGGGCAAGATGGAGTTGCTCCGGGACGTCGCTGAGAGGCGCGAGAAGATCTTGGACAAGAACACGGCGCTGATGGCCGCGCTCTGCTACGAGCCGCTCCGGGCGGCCGTCGCCGAGCTGCACCTGGACCGCTGTGGCATGAAGCTGTGCAATATACTCTCAAGTGTGCCTGGAGGCTTCTGGAGCTTCCGGTGCCTCTGCCCTGGCCCAAGCTTCCTTCCCGGCTTCAGAAGAGATGCTTACAGGGCGGCGCAGCGGCAGCTCGCGGCAGCCCAGCATGAGAAGCAAGGCGAGGGCGGCTTTGCCCTCAGCATCGCAACGCAGGACAGGGTGATCCAGTCGTGGATGGCACGCGACCTCGCCCAGCAGGGCAATCAGGTTCTGGCAAACTTTGCGAGCCTTTTGACCACGCTGGCTGTCATCTGTGGGACCCTCGCCCACGGTCTTGGTCGCATGGCTCTTCTTGTCAAAACCTTGCAGAGCTGGAGGGGGGCTGGCTGGAGCAACACCAGATCATGTAAGACAAGGCCGCGACGATCGTGAGAATGGCCGTGACCAGAGAAACAAGTGGCAGAGGTTGTTGCCTGGTCCTGGCATTCAAGGGTGGTTTGAGAGTGCACCTTCTTAACAGCTGCAGTACCTCTTGACACCTAATGTGCACTTGCGGAACGAGGTCCACAAAGAGTGGGACAAAAGCTCCATGCCAAGCAACTTCTGGACGCACAAGGTCGTGCAGCGACGTCAGCATGACGAAGAGTGTGCCCAAATTGCATATCACTTCTTCTGCCTCTTGACTTTGACTGGGCGGCAGCAAGTTGCACTCTCCTTGGCCCCTGACTCACAGCCCCTCCAGGATAGGGAGCTAGGGACTAATGGCATGGCAACGACCGAGGGTGCATGGAGCACATTGCACAAGTTTTGGTCGTTCTAAAGCAAGAGGCCCACATTGGGTCCTCTCTCTAGGTACAGTACTTGCAGGCTGTGAATATACTAGCCAATCAATGAGATGGTAGCTGCCCTTATTGTGGCAGTTGCCGTGCCACAGACCCTTGATTAGGCTTGAGCTTCCTTGAGTAGTTTGGCAGTCAGAGTGCTTGCAGAGCAGCTTCTGCGCAAGGCTGTCCTTGAGCTCATTCACATCTGGAGGCTATTTTCGCCAGCTTCTGATCATTAGAAAAGGCAGCAACTGGTTCTAGAGTATCTGATTGTCCTCACCACAAGCAGGGAGGTGACATAGGGTACCGAGACAGTGAGGTATTGGTCGGGTAACGATTTTAGCCAGGATTGAAGATATTATCAGGATGCAAATAGAAACGCCAATCCTCACGTCACCGCCCTTTACACATTACCTCAGGGTGCCTTCACGAGACACAGGAGAGTTTGGCATAATCTCAAATTGCGGGCGCATGTTGCTCACATAATTGGCATACACCATCTGGCTGGTGCTTGCCTGGTAGCAAATTTGGCAGTTCGTATTCAGTGGCGTCAATTGACTGCTTCAGCACATTTCCTTTTTGGCCCAGACCCAGACCCAAAATAACCTCTTAGGCGCCTCTGTGTCTACCTTGCAGTCAACAGTCACAAGGGCTTAAGATCGTACTTCACTTGGGCGATTGAATATGATGTTTGCACCAGAATGTCTTTCCAGGCAGACATGCAGGTCTGACTCTGCCAGAAAGTAGAGACGTATAGAAGACAGACTCATAAATAGCACCAACTCAATGAGCAGGGTAGGATTAAATCGAGTGACGAAGCGCCTGAATGGCCAAGTACAAAGGCAAGTATATCAACAGATGTACATCAACTGCTGCAAAGCCGCTCAGTAACCATGGATCAGCAAGTAGAGGTTGCTAATAATTGCCCGAATATGTTGCCAGATACCTGCCCGGCAAGTTGCAAGCCCTTCTGCCCCCAAGTAAGCTCGTCCAGCTTCTTCAGTGAGCAGGGGATGCGTGACTGGGCATTTGCCTGACCAGCAGGCAAGAGGTCATCCAGCCATACCTCCACAAAAGTAATCTGCCTCACTTCTCCCACTGCACATTTCTCAAAGCCAAGCTGCATCCTTCAGCACCCTGCTGCTGTCTGGCCTCTGCACCATGCTCTCCTGTCAGCTTCGCCGGTGCGTGCTGCAACTTGGGCAATCAACCGGAGGACTTCCGAGCCCGTCAAGAGCCTGCAAGTTTGGTGCCTGCTGTGGCAGTTGTGCTGTGAGCAATCGACGTGCAGCTACTGCTGACTTCACTGATCCACGCGATACTGGCGGCCAGCGCGGCATGGGCGTCCAGGGCCGTGGTGTCCAGGACAAGCCGCGGAGCCGGGTCTGTCGCGTACTCCCAGCAGCCGCTGTACCGGCGCAGCAGCTCCTCGATGTCACCCCAAGCAGCGGGCTTGTGGCACCGCCGTCGGCGGGCTGGGTCGCTGCCGCACAGCGGTGCCAGGACACCGCCCGGCTGCCCAGCATCGACAGCGGCAGCCCGCGCTTCGAGCCGTGCCCGCCACAGTAACTCGTCGCCAGGCCGGCACTCCAGGACGGCGACAGCGGCACCATGCTGGTCTGCCACGGCTAGGCCGGCGCTGAGGAGCTCGGGCCTCGCCAGCGGGCAGTCCACGATGACGCTGAGGCCCAGGTCCAGCTGCGCGGCAGCCACACGCCACATGACGGCGTACGAGAGCTCGTTGAGCACTGCGGGATCCAGGCCCGAGCAGGCGTGCGCAGCTGGCCCCGCCACGACCCCGTCGCCAAGACTGCCATCAAGAGCGCCGTCGCCAGGTGGGGGGCAGCGCTCAAGGTATAGGGTAGCATCGCGCACGTCGTCCTTGTCGACGAGCGGCCAGCGGAGCTCCCGGGCAAGAGAGCGTGCCAGCGTGCTCTTGCCGCTCCCCGGGTGGCCCTTCATCAGAAGCAGTAACGGCCTCAGAGGCAAGCGAGGCTGCGGCGATGGCGGCTGCAACGACGGTGTCGGGCTTGCCATGCCCTGGCTTTCACGCCGTCTTGAAGTCGTACATGGCGCTGCGCAGAGCTTCCACCTCTCGCTGCATCTGCCTCACTGTGCCGTCCACGAAGGTGCACAGAGCCACGTACCTGACGAAGCAAGAGCAGCTCGCGCAGCATGAGCACCAACTCAGGCCAGCGTCATCAGTACCTGGCGGGCAGCAGCCACACGCTGCGTTGCAGGCTCGGCCGCTGGGGCGTACCCAAGTGGGCCGGCAGGGACCCAGAGGAGTCGCCGAGCGGCGGCCGGCGGGAGACTGCAGCGAAGCAGGAGGCGGCGTCGAGGGTCAGCGTCGGCGAGGACCGAGCTTACGCAGTCAGCGGCGGTCTGCCTGAGGAGCTCCGCCGCTGCTCACTTTCAACCATCGCTGCGGTGGGGCTTGCTCACCATGTAAGGTGGTACGCCCAGAAGAGCGCCAAGCCAAGGCTGGCGGCAAGGGCGGCGCCCAGGAGGCGGCACCGGGCGCGCTCACTGGGCAGCACGAATGACAGCGCCGCTGCCAGCAGTGCGCTGCATGCTGATGCCTCTGCAAGGGCAGCACAGCCACGGTGTTGGGGCGTTTGCACGATTGCCTCAAACGACGCATTACCATAGATTAGTATAACCTTGAAGTTAAGCATAACAAGTAACACTACTCCAGCGATTTTGCAATTTCAAGGTCCCCATTGGCGAGGCTGCCAGCGGTCTTCTGGGCATTGGGTTGCTTCGTGCCGCACAGCATGCCCCTCCGGCGTCCAATGCAGGCTGAGGAGCGAACTCGTGTAAGAGTAAAAGCTCGTGGAATTATTGCAAACGACAATCTATTCACCGCGGTGCGGCAGTCCTCTCACCGGCCAGGACCAGCGCCTGCGGCGGGAGCGCCCCACGGAGGACGTGGAACTTCTGCGCGCGTGGCCAGCCGCAAGAACGACGAGCATGGCGGTCAGCTGAGGTGCTGGAGGAAGGTGGCAGAGCGCTCAGCCGGCAGAAGGACAGCCCATGTACCTCCAGACCGTTAATTGAGTACATTACAGTTTTCAATTACAGATAGTTAGATATGGGCATTTGGTCTCGGAGGCCGGCGGGCAGCGGCGGCGGCGGCGGCGGCGGCGACGGCGGCGGCGGTGGCGAGTCGGATAATAGACTGACAGGGCGAGCCGGAGCGACAGAGGAGGGGCCGAGCGGCGGGCGCGAGCAAGGAGAGAGGCGTCGGTGGATGCGGTGTGCGCCTGCGGTGCTGGGAGCCCGAGGGCCGAGGGCGCGGCCGCGGCGGGATGAAGCGCGGCAGGGCGGCGCCGCGCGACGAGGACGAGGAGGAAGGGGAGGAGGAGGAGGAGGCGGCGGCGGTGGGCGAGAATGGCGGCCAGGAGGACGGGGAGGAGGAGGAGGAGGAGGAGGCGGAGGAGGAGGAGGAGGAGGACGATGAGGAGGAGGAGGAGGAGGACCGCGGGCGCCGCAAGCGCAAGCGCCGCGCGGGCGCGGAGCTCTTCGAGGAGGAGGCGGACGTCGCGGAGGACGACGAGGAGGAGGAGGAGGAGGAGGGCGAGGAAGGTGCGGACCGCCACCTTGGCCTTGGGCTGCCGGNTTGCAGGAGCCGCTGAGGAGGAAGGCGCGGCAGACGCGCTCGGCCTTGGGGATGGCGGCGGCACCTGCCGCCGCCGCCGAGGCTCCGCTTCAGACGTGAGCTCACGGAAAGAGAAAGAGTGGACGAGGTCCAGAGGGCCGAGAGACGCCAAACCCACACAGCTAATGCGAGAGATTAGAGCGAATTAGAGCTCAGTAACCGCAAGTTAGAGCTTAGTAACACCGAGTCGGCAGCCGCAAGTCGGAGCGACTCGCAGCTGGGAACCGAGGCACCCCGACGAGACCCAGAAGCAGCGTCTGGAGGAGAGAGAGAGAGTACAGGGGAGGAGAATTGCAACACTCATACCTTACGTATTTATGCTTACATAATACTACGTGCTTACGTACTTGGTTCTTGCTTACTTACTTATACTTAGTACTCAATACGTACTTGTAAGTTCGTCAACGGGTGAGCAGAAAAAAGGGCGCACCTGGGCTCTCGGGCAGGGCGGCGTGCGAGAAGCCGCAGGCGGGGCCCAGGAAGCACTGCCCGGAGGCGCGCCAGTAGCGGCAGGCCGGCGGCGATGGCGGCGGCGGCGGCGGCGGCTGGGAGCTGGCGACGTGGGAGCAGCACGGCGGCGTGGTGAGCCTGGCGCGCTTCGACTACGGCGCGCCGGCGGCGCTGTGGGCCGGCCGCGCCGGCTTCCTCCTCACCTGCCCCTTCCGTAAGGTCTGCCGAGGCGCCCCCCCCGAACCCAATCCAGTGATGCAAGTTCGAATCCCCATTCTGGTCAACCTCCCAGCCCATCGCACCAGCCGCCAGGCCGCTGGCACGGTTTTGCCTAGGCTGACATATAGTCGCTGACACATTCTGCATGCACCTGGCTGGCTCTTACAGCCGCTATTATAGTATCAGCATCAGTCTTCTTCTCATCGCCCAGGCTGACAATGCAGTTGGGCCTCCATACTGGGTTGGGTGTGCGCAGGCCGCGAGAAGAGCGCCACGCGCGAGGCGCTGCTGCTCCTGCAGGAGGTGCGCCGCCGTACACACTTGCAGACTGCTCGCTGGCGTCACCTGCCCAAGTCGGGGACAAGCTCGACTGAGGCACGCCTGGTACTGTGCAGTGCTTCGAGCCGGCTCCACTGACAGCGGAATGCCCAGCAGATCCTGCGCTGGATGGCGTAGCCGGAGGCCCCATTCAGAGGCAAGACGATTCCTGCATTGCGTGTGCGGGCTATGAGGAGCCTGTCAACACTGGCCTGCATCCGACAGGGGCGCCGATGCTGGCCAAGATTGCGACCATGGGCGTGGCCTTCATCGCACTGCCCATGGGCAGCGCCGTCGACCCTGCCGCAACTATCGCCCGCATCCTGGCGGAGGTTGAGGCCGGCACGCGGCCGCCGGTCAGGTCTGCTCATCCTTCCCTGGCCAAGGAGGAGAGCAGTTGTCGTCAGCGCTGTCTCTGCTGTGGCGATGGCTGCGCGCCTGACTACATTGCCGCCCACGGCAGGTGGTGCCATCGTATCACGCCTGTGCAGGCAACATGTGCCCCCACTCCGGTTGCGCTCCGCGGTGCTGTTGCGCGCACCCTGGCCTCCTTCCTTGCCAGCAAGGCCGCTGCTGATCTGCCGCGGCCGCTCAAGGTGACCTCCTCGCCACTTCCACTACTCTGCTTCAATCGTGTTGTGGCTTTCTGCTGGTGTCATGGCTGGTGAGAGCCATCATCAAGTTGGTTTCTGCTTCATGGTTGTCTGTTGAAGCGACTGATACTGCCGCCTTTGATATGCCCTGCACACAGTTTGGGGTGCAGCACAAGGGCAGGGGCCCTGCGGCACCGCCGACGCCGCCGCCCGCGGCTGCTGATGCCAAGGACGCCGTGAGCGTGGAGGACGGCGACATATGCGCTCATGGCGGCGATCAGGCGGCGGTGTTTCAGCGGGGCCCGTGCATTGTGCTGGTGGCAGCGGTTGTGGCGGAGCTTGCGGCGCCCCTTGGCGGCTGCGCTGTCGACTTGCTTGCACCTGATGTAATGCCCGTTGGCGCTCTTCTGCACCTTTCTTGCTCCAACACACGTGCCGCTGAGGAGCCATGACTGCACCTGTACGCACTAAGTTGGGCACCTGAAGCACAACTCTACACACCTAAACGCGTGGCATGGTGCAGGTCGTGGTGATGGTGGAGGTTCTGCCGTTGGCGGGGCGGGACTGTGAGGCAGCAGTTGCCGTGTCAGTTCTCCTGGCGGCGCTTGTTGCCACCAAGCCGCGACTCGCCATGCGCCCCATTGGCAAGTCAGGGCATCCCAAATCAAAGATGGCTGCATGCCAATGAAACTTGGGTGGCGCCCACAATCACTGTGCTTGGCCTCAGTACCTGCAAACTAATACTCTCACTCGAGCAGCCCACTGCCCATGGCCTGCTCTACTCCCTTGCTTGGCAGCCCTGGCCAGTCAGTCAACATGGCTGGCAAATAATCACCGGTCTTATATTGTATGAGGAATTGTTTCCTTGCAGAAGTTTATTGCTCGTGGACCACTGTGTCTAGCTCAGCTTGCCGTCACAGCTGACAGGAACGGCTTAAAAGCAAGGCCGTGTGCACTCAGCTTATGTCTTACAGGTTGGGACGGCGGAGGTCACTGTGACGGGGCCACACGTCTTAGCCCGCGCGCGGCCCGACTGGCAAACGCGTAGAGTCACAGGCCCCTGCCCGACCCCACCAGTGTAATGGTTGAGGCTGAAATAGTATTTGCGCTGGCAGCCTGCGCCCATCGTGCCCGAGCGCAGGCGAATGTACCGCTTGCCACCAATCTTCACAATCTTGGCGTTGCTGCCCACTGGGCTGCCCTTGCATGTACCCAGCGGGATGAGCACACTGTTGACATACGGCCCAACATTGCAGTAGGGCGTGTACGCCTGCTTCTTGCCTGCCGCGCGTGCTGCCAGCGTCACCTTCTGCGGCGCCTTGAGCTGGAGCAGGAATGTTGCATCATACACGATCGTGATCTGCACAGAGAGTTCCAAATTTGCTAATCAATCGCATAGCCGTGAGAGAAACGTGTCGACTCAAGCGACTCAAGCCCGCCAGTCATCTGACGACGGCGTTGCCACCGAGTCTCTCAGCATTCTGATGCTGCGACATTGGTGATGAAGATCAGGAGAGCGGGGTGGACGCTTGGGGGAGGTGATCAAATGAGAGCTCACCGAGATAGTGCGGGGCTTGCCCTGAACAGGCGGATTCTGGACCACGGTGACATTCGCCTTGACAACAGCCTGGCCAGACGGAATGGATGGCGCGATCGCGCCGGGCGGCACAGGCGGCGATGACGTCGTCACTGACTGGTTGCCAACGGTCCCGCGCGGGTTGGCAGCGACATTGAGCTCCAGCACCGCAGAGCCGCCGCAACACAGGAGCTTGCGGTTTGTGGCGCTGCGCAGTGGTAGGGAAGGGGCGCGTTAGTATGGCGCCAACTCTTGCAGCGGGCAGGCACATTGCATGTGCGTCAAGCAGCCATGCGATGCAACCGAAACTGTCAAACAGCAACAAGAAACCGACGCATTGCATACACGTCACTGGCATCAGCGGGCGATCCGCAAACCAGTTCCCAGATGCATCAGCATCGACGCGGCGGCGGCGGCAGACGAACCTGGCGCAGGCGCCGGTCTTCAGCATGCGGCGATCGACTGGCGTGCCGCGGAGCACGCGATAGAAGCGCTCCTCGAAGGTGGCGAGCGCGTGGGAGGGCGCGCGGACCTCGTGCGCGCCGCGGATGTCCACGCACTGCAGCATGCGGCCGTCGAGGAGCTCCTCTGGGTCGGAGGCGTGCGCGACGAAGGGGTTGTATGCAGACGGGTGCTTCACGAGCCCCCACGTCGTGCCCGGCTCTCCGACGGGGCCCTCAGCGAGCGCGTGGTGGTGCACGAACAGCTCACGCCCGGTTGGGTCATGGTGCACGAGAGTGTGCGCGCAGAAGCCGCCAGCGGCTGCATCGGCGGCGGTGGCATTAAGGCCGTAGCGCTGCAGCGGCTCGGCGCGCCAGCGGTCCCAGCCGGCGCCGAGGCCACGGGCGACGCCGGCAGCGGCCG
>WELB01000027.1:35383-47051 GCA_009602725.1 Spirogloea muscicola
GGGCGCGAGGCCGCTGGACTCGGGAGGCGACGACGACGGCGGCGGCAGCGGCGGCGGCGGCAGCGGCGGCAATGGTGCTGCGGGCGCCCGGCTGCGACGCTCGCCATACCACAGAGCGTGAGCCCGAGCGATTAGCCAGAAACTCGGCAGCTCAAGAGCAGCATCGCGGCCAAAAGATTCGAACCTGTACCTTGAGAGTGGACTCGCGGCGAGCTCACTTAAGGCCTCTCGCCGCAGCTTCCCGATGGTGGAGCCCGATGCGAGTCACACCAAGCTGACTGTCGTGCCCGAGGGCCTCGCCGCCATCGCCCGCCTTCCCGGCCCGCTCGCCATCGTCGCGGTCAGTCAACATGCATGCTAATTGGTTTGTATACGACCCTCCTCAGCACCTCCGAGGTTGCGTGATACAGCCCACTTTGCTCCGGCATTGACTCATAGCATCATCATTGCGTCCATGGCGGTCGCTCTTTGGGCGCAGGTCATCGGCCCCTACCGCTCCGGCAAGTCGTTTCTCCTCAACCAGCTGCTCTCACTGTCCTGCGACGAAGGTGCACGCTCAGTAGAGCAGCTCAAGCCCTGCTCCAGTCCAACAGCTCTGGTTTCATACTGGCAGTTTGCCCCCTGCACTCTCTTATTCCAACTCGCCCTGCCTTGTGTTCTAGCGCCCTGTGCTTCACCGAGCCGCAGCCAGTAGAGGGGTCAGTGGCTATGCCTACCCTCACAGCTGGCTCGTCGCGCGGCTCATTGGCTTGCAGGATTTGGCGTGGGCCACATGCGAGACACCAAGACCAAAGGTTCGATCTCTCACGCTCACGCATGCTGCTCGGAGGTGAAGGATCCTGGCAATGAGCTTTGCATCACTCCTCAAAGCTTGATGTCTCATCTCGAGCTTGATCTCTCATCTCGAGCTGGCTGCAAATAATTGACGACCTTGGAGCTGTTCATCAACAGAGGTGCCGGGCATAGCTCAAATATGACCCGCTTATGCAGGCATCTGGGCGTGGGGCGAGCCGACCACGGTGACCGTGGATGGCGTGGAGGCCTCCCTCATCTTCCTCGACACAGAGGGCTTTGAGAGCATCGGCAAGTCCAACGTTTACGACGACAGGTCCGTTCAGCTTGCAGGACGTGGCATCTTGTGAGCTGCCATTGGCAGAGTGCAAGAGCAAATGGCCAATAACTTCGCTATCCATCTGCTTTTGCAGCAGCTTCATCTGATTAAGCACTCAATGCACGAGGACAGGAGAGGGGCAGGTACCAAGCATACAAAGTGACCTCTTCAATTGTCGTCAACTGCAGGATTTTTGCTCTTGCTGCCATCTTGAGCTCCGTCCTAGTCTACAACTTACCGGAGACGGTGCGTGCCACTGGTCCCAATTTCATTCCAGCAGAAGCAGTCTAAACATCAAATACTTGCACTTCAGATGTGCCAACAAGTGCTTGATGCCAAGAAGAGGACGTTGCCAACCTGCGGCCGAGACAGTCCTCTCTTCACTATGCTTGTTTACAATGTTAAGTAGGACATGAAGTTGCAGGTGAGAGAGGCGGACATTGCAAAGCTCTCATTCGCTGTGGAATTGGCGGAGGAGTTCTATGGGAGGTTTGTGTGCTATCACAAATGACTGTAGCATCCATTTGAGCTTTCTCTCGTTCTGCCCAGCCGCATGTTTAGCAACATGTGTCAGACATGCAACCTGATCATGCAATACTGAGGACAAAGGCATGAATGCATCTGGCTTCTGAACAATGACAAACCAATGCAGCTCTGACTCATCTTGCCTGTTTATTTGTCACAAGTCCCTAACGTGAAGGTGCAAAGTAGCCCACATGTAGACCTCCGAATCTGACCACTGCCTTTTCTTGTTTTGTGACCAATTGATTCTACACCTTCTACGAACAACGCTCGTGCAGGGTAAAGGTACAGTCAGCTTCAACAGAACAGCCCATGTGCATACTGGTGGAGCAGCTTCTGCACTGGCTCAGATGCCTGCTTGCCTGATTCGTGAAGCTAGACATGTCTTCAATTGACATGCAGTTTGGCAAGCCACTTTGAATCGTAGCCTAATTCGTAAGTCCACCTGTCATCTAGCAGGGTCGAGATAGTACCTTCCAACCAGCGAAGCTCCTTTGGCTCATCCAGAGAGACTTCCTTGGTAAGAGACGCCTGCATCTTGCCACTCCCACTCAATGGGTGCGACCATAGACTGAACTTGCTCCCTGTTCTCTTCCAACACCATTGTTTAGAGATTCATATCTAGTTGCATTGTCTTATGCCTGGCGCTCTTTTCAACACCCGCTATGATCTCAGAAGGGAAGTCAGTCCAGCAGATGGTGGATGAGGCTCTTGCAACTGTGCCGAATGATTCCGGTGAGCCTTCGGACCAGAGGTTCATTGAGATTGACTGGGGCATCTGTGTGCTTAGAAGTCATAACACATGGGCATTCCATCTGCAGTCTCTGTATAGTGCGATTGCATCTCTGGCTGTCAGGTACATGTCATGCGAGGAGTGGAGGTTCAGGGTTTGTCCATTGCATTCAGTCATGCTCTGACATGACATATTTCTGCTGACTTTCATGTGGTGACAGGGGACCGGGACATAGAGCAAGTGAGTTTTGCTTGCTGGTTCCACTTTTGACCTCAAATAGCATGTGCATGGTTACTGTAAGCGTTCCATTCGCTTATCTTATCATTACTTGGTACAGAATGATTGTTTCTTAGAGGATAAGAGTGACAACGAAGTCTCAGCAGCATGCGTGCATGCATGATGAAAGGTGTTGATACTTAACATTCAGTTTCATGATAGCCCAGCATCATGGGGCTCTTGAGTGCTGAGGATTGCAATTCTGCATCACAGGTCAACCAGATACGGAAGTCGCTGGCAGTAATAGGTGGCAACTCCACAGCCTTTGGGTTGCGCCAGGTACTCTCCACTTCGCACTCTAGGCCAGGAAGTACAGTCATCAATCTCCTACAAAGGCAGGAAGGGACACTCCGTGAGTTGCCTGCTTGTACCAAGAATAGGGGAGTGCCTGTCCGCGTGCAGCCCCACTTGGCTCGCACGAAGCTGTGTGAGCTGGACGACAGTGAGCTGGACGGCGAGTACATCCGGCAGAGGGGCGAGCTGCGAGAGAAGGTCACCTCCTTGGCCACCCCCAAACTGGTGCAAGGCAAGACCTTGTCAGGCAAGGCCTTTGTTGCTCTCCTGGAGCAGGTGAGGCTTTGGTCCCTGATGGGCTCACGTCATTTCCTTTAAAACTTCAATGGCAGAAGAGGCTGCATGCTAGGCCTGCAGCAACCATCAGCTGAGCACATAAAACGAGTGGCTAAGTGGCAAACTTGTAAGCCTCAGCAATGCTTACATAAGCTGAGATCATGTGGTTGTTTTTGTTTTTGTTTCCCTTACTTCCGTCCAGAGAACATAGTTATGCCTTGCTCAATCTTGTGTAAGTCATGGTGTGGTTGAATCTTTCATGCAGACAGTGGAGGCCCTGAATAAGGGCAAAATCCCGTCTGCTGGATCGGTAATAGACGAGTTCAATAGGGCAGTTATGGCCAGGTGCATGGCCGCCTACCGTGAAAGCATGGGCCGCCTTAAGCTGCCCACGGCTGAGTCCATGCTGGACGAGGCCCACGAGGCTGCCGCAAATAAGGCGAGGGAACTGTTTGAGCTTGAGCGATTTGGGAAGAAAGACCTGCGGCAAGCCTTGGTGCCGCTCAATGCCGAAATCATGAGCGTGAGTTTCTTGCAGACACCAACTCAGCCACCGACTCATGCTGCTCCTGCTCATGATGCTCTTGCCTGAGGCCATAGCCTATAAGCTTAAAGGCTTGACAGGAATATGTTTATCATTTGTTGATGAGCAAATCACTCATAGCCACAACCACCATGGATCTGCAGAGTGTGCTAGTTGTGATTACATAATTCTTATGTAATTAAGTAAAATTACTGCTTGATTGCAGCGGCAAGTTAGCCTCTCTCTTAGCTAGTTGCTGACGCTTCAAGTTGCCCAATGGCACAGGCTTATGACCAGCTCAGGGAGGCCAACGTCTTCGAGTCGTCAAAAGCCTGCCAAAATACCTATGCCGATTGCGACGATGCAGTGAGCTCGCTGCAGAACATGCGCCTCCCATCGATGGCCAAGTTTGAGTCTGTGTTCTCCAAGTGCAACAAGACCTCGGAGAGGGTCTGCACAGGCCCATTGAAAGATTACTACCATGACAGATTGCAGAAGGTAGTGACAGGGGTGCTGCATTTTGCTGCACACACTTACTTTGATTGTCTCATTGCTTGGACTGAAAGAGAGAATTGTGTAACTTACGGAATGGTCAGCATTGTGTCATCGACATCTATTATCTGTGTTGTGCAACCTACTATTGCAACTGAGATCATGCAGGGTGTTGTGGATCTACTTTCAGTACTTCCAGTACTTTCAGTACTTTCTTCTTTTTCAGTACATACATTCAATCTGCTATTTGCTGCAGAGTGCAGAGGACTGGCATGCACTTCCTGATCCAGGACATGTTGGTTGCAGATGTGGATAAGAGAGCGAGCACAGTTCGTGAAGGACTACAACCAACGGCTGTTCAATTGGCTCGTGGTCTTCTCTCTTGTCATGGTTGTGATGGCCAGGTGGGGTCTCGCAGTGCTTGACTTATTGGCACGGCAAACCCCCAATGTCAGACATCGAGAAGCTTGCGAACGTCTCACCACTGAAGTGCTGTTTGGTCAATATGGTGTATCAACGATGCATGCAAGTGCATGCATCATGTTATGCCAATGTTTCTGAGCTTCTTATAGAGTGATCTCACGTGATTTCATGCCGAAGCAGATTCTTCCTCAAGTGGGCCATCTTGGAGATCTGTGCGTGGGCCCTGTTCGTCTTCTTGGAGACATACATGCGAATGTTCTCGTCACCCGAAGGACTCAAGAACAATGACACCTGGCGCACGGTCATTGCGGTCTGGGAGGCTGTGGTGTTCAATCCCATCCTCGACCTTGACAGGTGCTAGTCTCTTTTCCTCAGCCACCACGTGCTGAATGTCTCGGGCTGGCGATTGGGCTGCATATGTCGTTCCCCGGCCCAATAGCCTCTGGCGGCCTTGACTTGTTCGGTATGTCCATGCTTCTACTTCTGAAATTGACTTTGGTCCACTAAGGCTTTGAGGAGATGTTGATTTCCCAAGCTGTGCTTTCACCCAGATGGGCAGTCCCCTTGGCTTGGCTTCTGCTGCTCTCCCTCGTGCTGTGTCGGTATCAGCGGTGGCAGAAGCAGCGGCAGAAGAAGGGCAAGAAGGCGTCCATCCTACCAATTTCGGAGCCACTGAAGAGTACATCGTCCAGATATGGACGCCGCTAGGCAGCCCAGATTGGTGCGTTGACATTAGTTCGAGCATAGCAGCTCTCAAGAGGAGGAAGAGGAGGCAAAGGACTGGACAACACATTGGTTGAGCATGACCTTTGCCCCTTTAGAAGACATGATGCTAAGGCCGTCTTTCCTGTATTCACCACAGTCCTCTATGCCGAGGCATTGCGATCCTCGGCACAGTGCTTGCTTGCCATTCGGCATCTGCGAGTTTGCATAGGTACTCGAGTTAGCTATCACTGATTGGCGCTCGCCCCATTCTTTTGGAGCTTCTGAGCTCCTTATCCCTTCCCTCATTAGTACAAGCTCAGTAATCAACTTTGCCCATATGCCAGTAAGTTATGGTGGCCTCCTCTGATGCGGTGATATGACGCTGCTCTTGATTGCCCGGGTCGTCCAAGCTTGTCTTTGGGCGTCAAGCTTTCGATTCAAGCATCTACCTCTGTGCAAAGAAGAGAAGACTCTTCCAGTAGAGGGCGATGGCTGTGATTGGCCAGCTTAGAAGAAACGAATGAACGTAGTTCGAAGGGGCCAAATAAGCAATGAAACACACAGCGACTCAAGTGGCCACTCTGTGCTGCGGTCTCAGAGCCGGTGGAGCTCAGAGTATCGCATGCGCTTGGCCGTCTCGCTGCAGAGGTCCATGGCCCGTGCGCTGCACCTTCGTGCCGGGAGAGCCCTCGCTGCTGCCTCTGGCTCTGTCCAGGGGACCCACTTCCAGGACCCTAGCCTCTCTGATTTGCGGCTGCTTAGCAGGGGTTACTGAGTAATTTGTAGCTGCTTTCTTTCTTTGTGTGCTTTGGTTTCTTAGCGCTTCCTCTGGCTTCCTCTGGCCCCCTTCTCGTTCTTTGTTCATTCTTTTTTGGGCTGGCTTGTCCAGCCCCTATCCTCAATGGGCGAGCCCTTTCTTCAGACTGAGCAGCCGTCCACCGCCTGAGCCGAGCTTCGGTGGTTGCCTCAGTGGTTTGCCGACTGGGGCAGCTGCGCCGGCTCCGGCGCCAGTGCCACGAGCAAGCTGCGCCAGAGGGCCTCCAGCAGAAGCCATGCAGGCGGCCTCGAGCCGTTGGCACGGTCTCCGGCTGGCGGCGGAGCTGCCGGCCGGCACCCACCACGTCGGCCGCCGCTGCGGATCCGGCGTGCGGCGGCGCCAGCTCCGCCGTGCCGCCCTGGTGGTGTGCCATGGCGGCCACCATAAGCACGGCCATGACCATAAGCATCGCCACAGCAGCGGTAATGAGCACAGCCACGACCACGACCACGACCACGGCCTTGGGCACAGCCACAGCCACGGCCACAGCCACAGCCACAGCCACAGCCAAAGCCATGACGACAATGCCAAGTCCGATGGCAGCAGCCGGCCCGCCACAGCCTCTGTGCTGGTGGCCGAGGACCCAGCTGCGCGGCCGCACACCCATGATGGCGGCCTCGTGTTCGTCGCCGACTCGTGGGCTCCAAGGTGCGGTCCGCTTGCGCAGGGCGAGGGCCACGGCCAGGTCCTGTTCCTGGACGGGCACGCCGCCGGGATCGCCGGCGACATGCTGGTGGCCGCGCTGCTGGATCTGGGCGTGCCGCCGCAGCGCCTCGCCGACGGCCTCGCCGGCCTCCAGGGCCTCGGCGGCTTCCGTGCCCGCGTGCGCGGCGTGCAGCGCTCGGCCATCGCCGCACCCAGGTGGGCTTCACTTTGAGCTCCTACTTTTCCTCTAACTATGCCATAACACTGAACCCCAAACTGTGAACCCCTAATTTACCTCTAACTAAAGTCTTATTCTATACCCTGAACTCTGAACTCTGAACTCTGACACTGACATCAGATCCTGAAGAAAATTAGAAAACTCAAGCCTTGGGTTGCATGCCATATGTGATGGCGCCAGGCACCGACTGATAGCGTGATCGTCGGAGCCCCAGCTTTGAGGTCCTGGAGGACGCGCCGCAGCCGTTCCGCACGTACGCGGAGATTGCCGTCATGCTGGACCAGGCGGGCACGCTGACGAGCGGGGCCCGGGAGCTGGCGCAGGCGGCCTTCCGCCTCCTCGCAGAGGCCGAAGCTGCCGTCCACGGGGTGGACGTAGCCTCCGTCCACTTCCACGAGGTGACCCTTGCTTACTTCTACAGAGTCAGACATTGCCTCAGGACTTCATATACAATGTCAAAGTTGTACTAAATTATATATCTCTTAGCCTCATCTTGGTTACTCGTGGTACGGTCACGGAAAGTCCATATGGAGTTGGGGCTGCTGCCGTGCCTCGAACTGCAAATATTGCACACCATCAATGGGCACGCTTCATTGCAGGTGGGTGCAGTTGACTCCATTGTTGACATCGTGGCGGCTGCCATTGGCGTGGACTACATCGGCCCCACGTCGACGTGCGTATCGCCACTGCCCATGGGGCGGGGCATCATCCGCGGAGCTGCGCATGGGCCGTTGCCCTGCCCGGCCCCCGCGACGCTTGCCATCCTCTGCCGGTGAGGTGGCAAATTCCTAGACTATTTAAGCCCCTCAGCTATAAGCCTCAAGGCCTCATCGCTAGGCCCAGGACACATGCTGATGCTCATGACCCACTTGCGGCAGCTGATCGTGACTCTGCGAGAGACTGCAGAACTTATCCACTCAGTACATATGGCCCGTCAGCGCCTTCCTTACAAATGCAGTGGCTCTCCATGTCCGTATACGACAATAAGTCTTGTGAGTGTAATTGCTAACATTTACATTGATTGATGTCAAGCAACCTGTCCTCATACGTGCACTATGGCAGGTGCAAGATACCGACGTACAATGCACAGTGTGACGGCGAGCTTGTCACGCCCACTGGGGCCTGCCTCGCAGGCGCCATAGCCTCGCCATCCTTCACTTCGGCCACCATGGATCACCCGTCAGAAGAGTGGGCGCCAGTGGTGGCATCTGCTTGGCCCGCCATTGTGCCAACGCGGTGCTCATACGGCGCTGGGTCCAGGGACCGGCCTGACCGCCCCAACCTGCTGCGACTCGTCCTCGGCACTCCGATGGCGGGCAACTCACACATGAGCATACAGACCAATGGCAGATGAGGCCATATGATGCTTTCAGCCCTCTATTGCAAAGTGCGTGAGAATCCCTAATGCATCTCAATCCGTCTGGGAGAACGCTGCGACTTTTGCAAGCATTCCCTGACAGGCCAGCGCCAGATGTAATCGCTGTAATGGCTGTAATGGGGCCGACTGCAGTCAGCCAATTTTTGGCTGCTCCTCAGAGACTGCTCTTGGAAATTTTGTTGACTCCTTTTTCTGGGCTGGCCAATCACAGCCATCGCTCGCTACTGGAAGAGTCGCTCTCTCGTGGATAAGTGACTTTCTCAAAGACTTTGAGATAGATGAAAACGGACGACTCCGAGCACAATGCGGCAATGAGGTAGTTGTGATGGACTCTGAATAATCAAGCTGTGGGCCAGTCACCATGTTGAAGCGACCACTGAGAGTTTGTTAGAGCAAGTACTAAGAAACGCTTATTAATAACAAATGCTTGATGGATAACAAAAGAGCAATGAAGGTAACAACGAAGCCACGTGTGCTCCTCGCACGATGGAGGCGGCATTCTGTGGATAGGCCTCCATATCCAAGGACAGTGCAAGAAGGAAGCGCAGCAATCATAAGGTCCTCCGGTCTGAGGTGCTGGCCTGATAACTGTGGTATAGGCTGGACCCCAGAAGTGGTCAAAGCTGGTGAGCTGAGCCCGAGAAACAATACTTGGGAGGTATGCTCTTGCTGCGCTTCAAGTATTGCCCCTGCTTTCCGTGAGAGGGTTTAGCAGGGGTTACCCAATATTTTGTTGTACACTCGTCAAGGCTGGCACGAGGCAGCCGAGTCTGCAGCTCCAAGAAATGTGACTGTTATGACATGAAGCTCGGGGCTCTCCAATTTGACGGCGTCAAAGGAGACGCGAGGAAAGGCCTTGCCAGTGAGCATGAGGCGCCAAAACTCCACGCTTGATAGTGGCACGAGACCAGCTTCACAGGGCTCCCGACCCGCCATCAGGTGGCGAAGGAAGCCTGCCCCGGCACGTAATGCAAGTGCATCGCCGCTGGTCGTCGATCCGCCAGAAGCCATTGTTGGCCAGCAGGATGATCTTTTCCTGGCCATGCAAGCAGCGGCAGAGGCTGCGTCTCAGTAACCGTGTTATCACATCTAATGGCAAGGGATTGAATCAGGACTAGGGACTTGATTGTTGCTGAAGTAGAGCTTATGGTCACAGCAGTCACAGCCAAGAGTCACAGCAATCTTATGACAACCATAACTACAAATGGCCACTGCTTGTAAAGGCTGCTGACATCTCACCTCAATACCATTCACAACATCCACGTGGACAACAATCGGCCGGTGAGGAGCGGTGCCGCTGCCATTTCGCCGTTGCCAGTTGTCGGGCTGGAATAAGTCTTTGCCGCTGGGAAACAGGGTGGGGCTCAGCTTCTTCACGACCGCGTTCGTCACCTTGTCGCCCACCATCAGCGTGAGGCACCGCTGCTCGTTGTACGACTTGTACGACTGCGGCGGGGCCAGCCAAGGCTTGTCAGGGCCGCTGACGTCTATCGGCAACCATGCGCGGCACAGCAAGCGGCCCCCGCGCCAGCGCATGCGCGGGCAGGCGGGTGCACCTTGACCAGGGACGCCATGTCGTGCTCATTGAGCAACACGGTCTTGCGCATCATCTCCACGAGCATCTTCTCGTATATGATCACGACCTGCGCGCCGCCACCACCGCTGCACCGCTTAGCTTCTCGACTGTCCAACAAGGTGGCCTCAGCGAAAAGCAGGAGAAGCTGGCGCCAGGTGGGGCGGCGTACCCGATCCCACAGCTTGCGCCCCTCCTCGGTGCTGCGTACGAGGGTGAGACCGCCGCCCAAGAAGCCGTCCGTCACCTGCTCCAAGCAGTGCGGTGATTGCTCCTTAAGATTCCAATTATAGCTAATGGCCTCTTGCCAAATCACTCATATGCGGACTTTGCCGGGTTGAGCAGCGGGGGCGGACGGCTGGGCAGGCCAAGCACCTGAGCCAGGACATCGGCGTCGGCGCCTTCGAGGTGCGGGAAGGGGTTGGACAGCCACACGGTGTCGGCGTCCGTGATGAGCGCGTCGTACCCGTGCCGCAGCACGTCCACCACGAACTTGGTCCGCTCCAGCACGAGCTGCGGTCGCCGCTCAACGTTCCGATGTCAGCAGCCAAGTTTGCACAAATGAAAGCCAATTAGCTCTTGTCATAGACGAATGACGGCTCTTCTCGAAACAGAACGCAGAATCAAGGTCACTTCCACCTCGGCAATTATAAATAGAAGTTAGGGAATAGGGTTTAGGGTTTGGGGTTGAGGCTTCGAGCCCCCGGCAGGCACCAGCTTGAATGCAGTGCTGCCGTAGACCGGCGGCGCAGAGGCTGCCGCCGCAGCTCCGCCGGGGGCCGACGGCGGCCCCGGCAGCAGGTACACGTGGAGGCCGCGCTGCACCAGCTCCGCCGCCTGCACCGCTTCCGCTACCGATGAGAGCGGGGGGTCAAGCAGGGCAGGCGTACAGCTTGCGACGACGCCGCCGTCGGGAGGGCGGCCGCTCACCAGGTCCAACGAGGACGTGAGGACGACGGCGCGGCCCAGGACGCCGAGCTCGGCGGCGTAGCATGCCCAGTTGGCGAGCAGGTCCCCCACAGCGGCGTCGGCGGCCAGGACCGCCACCGTATGGCTGCCGGACGCTGCCGACGCTAGCAGCGACCCCAGCTCCTCGCCCGACTGCGCCAGCTTGCCTGCGGGGGGATGGCGGCGGCTTGCTCAGGCCCCGGTGCTCGGCACCCGAAGCAGCCGCAGGAGGAGAGGAGGAGTAGGGGGGTCCATGCAACTAGAAGTTGGAGCTGGCCAACGCCAGAGGAGGGGGGAGGGAGGTTGCCGAGGCGGGAGGGACATGACAAAGTAATGCGCAAGCGCGGGGCGGAGAGAGGGCGGGGGAAGCACAGATGAGGGGGGGGATGGCTTTCGGAAGCCGGCACACACTGCAAAGTTGCAGAATGCTAGGAGGAGGGAGGAGGGAGGTGAGTAGGGAGGAGGGGAGGTAAGGAGCAGAGGCGTGTAGGACTTATGGGAGAGAGATAGAGGATCCTCTGGGAGCTGGACTGAGCCTAGAAGTGCGGACCCTGCAGGGCCGGGCGGCCGCAGACACTGAGGCGGTCGAGGCTGCTGAGGCGGCTGGGGAAGCGCGGCAAGCCGCCGCCGCCGCTCGCCGGGAGCAGCTCGGCCCGCACCGTGGCCTCGTCATAGCCCTCGGCGCGGCAGAGGGCCCCGCCGCTGCCGGCGCCG
>WELB01000027.1:59682-72785 GCA_009602725.1 Spirogloea muscicola
AAAAAAAAAAAAAAAAAAAAAAAAAAAAAAAAAAAAAAAAAAAAAAAAAAAAAAAAAAAAAAAAAAAAAAAAAAAAAAAAAAAAAAAAAAAAAAAAAAAAAAAAAAAAAAAAAAAAAAAAAAAGCTCCGCACGCAGGGGTCGATCCTGGTGAACGGCAAGGAGGTGGACAGCGGCTTCAAGCGGCAGTCGGGCTACGTCATGCAGGACGACGCCCTCTTCCCCATGCTGTCCGTGCGCGAGACGCTGCTCTTCTCCGCGCGCCTCCGCCTCCCGGCCTCCATGACGGCGGCCGAGAAGCGCGAGCGCGTCGACATGCTCGTCGACGAGCTCGGCCTGCGCGGCTGCGCCGACACCAAGATCGGCAACGAGGAGGTGCGCGGCGTGTCGGGCGGCGAGCGCCGCCGCGTCTCCATCGGCGTCGACCTCATCCACGACCCGGCCGTGCTCTTCCTTGACGAGCCCACGTCGGGCCTCGACTCCACCTCCGCACTCAACGTCGTCCAGAACCTCCATAACATCGCCGAGCAGGTGTGTTCTCCTCCCTCCTCTCCTCCCTCGTCTCCACCTCCCTCCTCCCTTTCACCCGCGTGCTGCTCCGCCCTTGCCCTTGCACCCCCCCTCCCTCCTCCTCCTCTGTTTTTTGTCTCCTCCTCTGTTACCCTCCCAACCACCTTCCACTCCGTTCTCCTCTCTCTTTTCCTCCTCCCTCCTCTCTCCTCAAGTATCGCTGAAGCCAGCCATGGCAAGATCCCACGGCTGCTTGACACATCTTTGGCCAGCTCCAAAGCTAACGCGACCACCCGTGCTACGCTTGTGACGGTCTCGCAGCGCAAGCGCACCGTGATCCTGACCATCCACCAGCCGAGCTTCCGCATCCTGGAGCTGATCCACAGCTACCTCGTGCTCGCTCGCGGCCACTCCATCTACCACGGCTCCCTGGCAGACCTCCCCAGCCACTTCCGCGAGTACGGCCGAGCCGTGCCCGAGCACGTGAGCCCCGCCCCTGCCCCCTCTCCCCCCTCTCACCCTCGTCCATGATGGCAGCTGAGCCGGCCAGCGCGGCTGCTGCCGCCACCGCAGGTCAACGTCCTGGAGTACGCGCTGGACCTGATCGAGGAGCAGCAGGACGGCCCGGAGGGCCTGCAGCCGCTGGTCGACTTCCATGTGCGACGCTGCCGCTTGCCCTCCTTCCCCCCCTCCTCTCCCTCCCTCCCCCCTCCCTCCCTCCTCTGATCGTCATTCCGACTGGCTTGCTTCCCTCTCCTCCGCCGCTGCTTCCCTCTCCTCAGCTCCCCTTTTTTGTGCCTCCCGCTGCTCATGCCGCCCTCACACTCCCCTGCTCATCTTGGCGGCAGCGCGGCAAGGACGCGCTCAAGAGCCTCTCGCTCTCGAGCAGCAGCATGGGCGTGCTGGCCGAGCGGCCCGAGTACGCGTCCGGGTTCCTCGGCGAGACGGCAGTGCTGGCCGACCGCAACTTCAAGAACATCTTCCGCACGAAAGAGCTCTTCGGGGCGCGCATCGGGCTCATGGTCAGGACCCCCCATAAACCCCAAGCCCTGCAGCAGAGAGCACCCTGGGCTCAGGTGCTGCCCACAGCCTCAGGTCTTGGGCACAGCAGCTGTAAAAGTGCTGCCACCTGCATCAGACCTGTGGTGAAACCATCTGAGCCCAGGGGCCACGAAGCAGAGCACAACAATTTCAGGTGGTTTGCCACGGGCTTGCTTGTGGCCGCCACCCATACTTAGGATTCAGGGTTCACAGCCAGGAGACAGCAGCAGTGACTGTGGTGGCTCGCATGCAGTTGGCGACGGGCCTCACCATGGGCTCGCTCTTCTTCGACGCCAAGTACAGCCCCAAGGGCGTGCAGCAGCGCGAGTCGTTCTTCGCCTTCACGCTTGCGCTGCTGCTCTTCACGTCCACCGAGGCGCTGCCCATCTTCCTCCAGGAGCGCCAGATCTTCATCCGCGAGACGTCGCGCGGCGCGTACCGCACGTCGTCCTACGTCATCGCCAACGCCGCTGTCTTCCTGCCCTTCCTCTTCATGCTCGCGCTCGTCTTCTCCTGCGTCTCCTACTTCATGGTCGGGCTCGTCTACAACGCCGCCGCCTTCTTCACCTTCGTGCTTGTCCTCTTTCTCGTGCTCGCCGTGGCCAACTCGTTTGTCATCTTCTTCGGCGCACTTGTCCCCAACTTCATCACCGGCAACACCATCATCACTGCACTCACGGCCTACTTCTTTCTCTTTTCTGGTTTCTTCATTCCCCGGTTAGTGGCCGCCATTTTCGTGTCATTGTTCAGATGCAGATTGACATGTTTGACCTGGCAGACTGAAGTGTGACCCTACAGCTGAGCCCAGTGTATCTAGAGCCACAGCTATGTGTAGCTCGGGTGGTGAAAGCTCTGCACGACCAGCAGACATTCTGCATCAGAGGTGCAGCATCCAATCACAAACCTGGCTTCAATTCGTGCAGGAAGAGCATTCCCAAGTACTGGATATGGCTGCACTACTTATCCACTTTCAAATACCCGCTGGAATCGCTACAGCACAATGAGTTCCATCGACTCGGCGATGTGTGCTGGGGTTGGAACGCGCAGAACCAGTGCACACAGACGTCTGGCGACGTGCTCCGTGCAGTCTCGGCAGGCAAGGTTCACCTGTGGCTCAACCTGCTCATCATGGTGCTCTTCTTCGTCGCGTATCGCGTATTCTTCTATGTGGCGCTCTTGTATCAGAGCGCCTCTGTGCGCAAGTGAGACTTGCTTGTCTGCTGTGCCTCTCATTTACAGCTGCTATGCGGACAATCGCCACATGCGATGTGAACTTAATATTTGATCCTTATATGGGTCATCGAGGTCGTATTCAAGTGTTGCATGTGCACATTAAAGAAGTTACAGCTTACTGATCATCGTGACGCTTCAGGCCGCTTGCGTTAGGTCTATGCCGAGACTCAGTAACCCCTTATCAGCAGCGGAAGGTCGTATAGACCATAGACCTTGTTGGAATGCCGAGCAACATGGGGTAAATGGTGACCGTAGCTGTTACCAAGGAGATTGTCAGCATCTTCTCCCCCGACCCTGCGATGACTCATCCTGATACTGGCCATCCACAGCCACTGCCCTACTCCAACACAGACTATACGAAGGTGAGCCAAAGGGGGCGATGTCTGTGAAGGGCCAGCCCAGAATGATTGGACAAAAATCTGGCCGCAGCTAAGGCCTGGACAGCCTGCAATTCACAAGAACGCCTGCACAGAGTCCTGGCTCAGCCATTGCCGTGCTTTGCAAGAGCTATGTGACCTGGCTCGGCATGGCCTCCCTTGGTTGCTACTTAGACTTGACTTGCGGCCTCAGGCTTGCAGCTCAGTAAAGGGTTACTGAGCGGCCATCCTTAGTGATCTCCGTGTTTTCTTGCATGTCTCTCCTGGCCGTGTCATATTTTTGTGGGCTGGCCCTTTCTCCCTCTAGAAGAAGAGCTACTTATTCCTTCAACTTGGAAGGGCTGCTTCTTCCTCCCTTTCATATTATATCATATCATATCATATGATACCAGATCGGCGGCGGAGGCATGGTACGCGCTTGGCAAGGCTGCGGGCGGTGATGAGCGCAAGTACGCGGACCACCCTGCCGGTGATGAGTTTGTGTCACTGGCGATGGACGTATACGGGTTGTCTCGCAGCCCATGGCTGCATCTCCCGCAACGGCTTGCAAGGCGGGCCATCAAATGTGGCGACGGACTGCATGATGAGCTTCAATGCCGCTGGGTCGTCTGCCCAGGTGTTCTGCATGCTCTCCGTCTCTCCGTCTCTCTTCAGCATTCCCAGGCTCATGCAGTGCACCAGCGGGATGGCTGCGCTTTGGTTGCTACTTCTGGGTTTCGTCACAGTAAATCTTCCCAGCTGCAAGTTTATCCAACATGAGGCTGCTGACTAGGGGCCACTGAGCTCCTCCTATCCGCTCTGTCGCCACTTACATTGCTGTCTGGTCTTAGCGCCTTCCGGCCCATCAGACCATCTTCTTTCACCTGTCCGGGCTGGCTTTCCACAGCCCCCTCCAGAAGAAGTGGCACTCCCAAAGGGGCAAGGGCTGCGAAAAGAAAGGGCTCGCCCATGAAGAAGAGGGGCTGGCAAAGCCAGCCCAAAAAGAATTGACAAAGGTTCGGAAGGGCCTACAAGCGTGTAGCAGCTACAAAGGAAGAAGAAAGAGCTCGCCCATTGAGGATAGGGGCTGGAACAGCCAGCCCAAAAAAGAATGAGCAGAGTACAAGAAGCCCAAGAAGAAGGGGGCCAGGCGAAGCACTAAGGCGAAGCACTAAGAAAGAAGCACACAAGAAGAAACAAAGCAGCTACTAACTTCTCAGTAACCCCTGCTTAAGCAGTCGCAGGTCAGAGAGGCTATGTTCCTGGAAGGACGTCCCCTGGCCAGAGCCAGAGGCAGCAGCGAGGGCTCGGCCGGCACGCAGGTGCAGCGCACGGGCCATTGACCTCTGCAGCGAGACGGCCAGGCGCATGCGATACACCTGGGCGAGCGACCCGGCTGCAGGAAAGTCCACCGGCTCCCCATGGAAGCGGCGAGCGACGGCGTGACGGGCAAGCTGGTGGAGCAGTTCGAGCCACCGAGCACCCAACGCCCCGTGTGTGTCGATAGCCAGCGGGAAGAATTCGTCGGCCGGCGGATGGTCAGCGTACTTCAGTTCTTTTGCCCGAGCGGCGCAGGCGACCGAGTACGCAGCCTTGGTGGCACACTGGGCTTGGTGGGAGCGGTCGAATGCGTCGGTAGTCACCACGTCCAGGAGGAGACGTGGCCCACCAGCTTGAGGGGTGGCCACCAGGTCGACACGACGGGCGTGGAGACCGTCGGCCCTGTCCTGGAGCGGCATGACGCCGGAGTGCTCCGCAGCCACGGAGAAGCCCGCCTCCACCAGGATGCCATGCATGGCGTCCCGGAGGCGGTCATGGGCCGCTGTCCGCTCGCCGCCATGCGAGCAGCGCAGAACGTGCGCAGCCAGCTCCCCCTGCTCGGCCCCGCGCTCACCGCACTCACATTGACGGACGCCCTGGAGGCATGGCGGCAGCAGGCCGAGGAGCCTGTGGACGGCGCTCCGGAGGGCCTGAAGATGGGGGACAGGGGGAGGATGGATCACTCAGTAGTCACGAGTGAGGAGCCTCAGATCCAGAAAGAAAGTCCTTTCCAGTGCATGGCGATGGCTGTGATTGGCAAGCCCAGATCGGGCAGCCCTTCCGATGCGCTCTCTTTGGGAGAGCCACTGTCATTCTTCGGACTTCGTCAATTCTTTTCGGGCTGGCTTGTCACAGCCATTGGGAGAGCCACCTTCAGTCTTCCATCTCCAGGTCATGCACACCGAGGGGCTTCATCATCTCTCCCGAGGATGACTCGAGGAATTCCCGAGGAATTGGCGTCAAGCCGCAGGAAATCCCTTCTTCCACTTGGCCGCAGCCCGCGCCTTTCCGCCACTTGGCGCCCTCGACCAGTGCTGCCGCCTGCCGCCAGCGAGGCCGCCGCGCGACGCGCCGCGGTCCCCGGCGGCGGCGGCGGCGGCGGCGGCGGCTCCGCCTGCGCGCGAAGGACGCGGTCGTTGCCGAGATGGCCCGCCGGGCGCTGCTGGCCGGCTGCAACTACCCAGGCACGCAGGTNGCGGCGGCGATTGTGGCGGCGGCGGCGGCGGCGGCGAGTGCGGCGGCGGTTGCGGCGGCGAGTGCGGCGTCGTCGCCGGGCTGCGGCAGCGGTGGCTGTGGTCGTCTTCTTCGTCGTCGTCGTCGGAAGAGTCGCCGCGGCTTCGCGCCCGGCTGCGGAAACGGCCCAGCGGTTGGCGAGGCCCCCCCCTCACCGGCTGCTGGCCGCCATCGCATGGCTCGCAGGTGGAGCTCAAGGGGTGCGTCAACGACGTGATGGCCATGCGGACGCTGCTGCTGCGGCGCTTCGGCTTCTCGCCCGACGACGTCGTCGTCATGGTCGACACCGACCGGGTAGGTCCGCCACCATTGCCGCCGCTCCGCTCCTCCGGCTGTGCTGGTTCTGACTATGCTGCGCATAAGTGCGAGCCGCTTGGACCCGGCTGAAGGCTAATGACTATTAAGAACAAACATAGTTCCATGCTAAGGCTAAGCATACCATTGGTCACAAAATATGAATTCATGTGTGAGCTAGTGCGCTTTCTTCCAACGATGGCTGCATAGTCCAGGCTGATGCTTGTCGGGGTGACTTGATTGCCATGAATGACGACACTTAGAGCTCATTGCATGTTACGCTGACGACGATGGTCGCGCCCATTTGCCTCCCACTTCGATTTTCCAGAACTACCCGCAGCCGACGGGCGCCAACATCCGCAGCGCACTGGCGAAGATCGCGCGTGGTACGGCGCTGGGCGACGTCGTGCTCTTCCACTTCTCCGGCCACGGCACGGAGATCCCTCAGGAGTCGGGGATGCCCGACGATGACGGGCGGGAGCAGTGCATCGTCCCCACTGACATGAACCTGCTCACTGGTCGGTTGCCGCTGCCAGCTATACTGGCATTCCTCCGGCCTTGATCGGCAGTTGCTGCAACTTGATTACTTGAGGGACTTTGGGTGAAAGCTGCTTCAGTGCTTTGCCTGTGGTAATGACTTGAACTTAAAATCGATATGACTACATGACGTGGGCGGGCGCAGACGATGACTTCCGCGACATCGTGAACAGCGTTCCTGACGGCGTTAAGTTCATCGTCATCGCGGACTCTTGCCACAGTGGCGGTCTGATTGACCACGAGAAGGAGCAGCTCGGCGGAGCCGGGGCGGCAGCCGCCTCTGGGGCTGGCGGTGGTGGCCTGCAGGGGCTGATTGGCATGTTCAGCAGCGTTCTCGGCAAGAAGGACTTAGACAATGATGGCAACGGCGGCAGCCGGGACCTTCCAGAGGGCCTCGTCACGCGAGATCTTCCAGAGGTTGGCTACGTTGGTTCGCGGGGTTTTCCGGAGGGCGGCGACTTCGGCGGTGTCCAGGAGCGTGGCGAGCATCACCGGCACCACCACCACCACCGGGAGGATGGCTATGAAGGCGAAGGTGGGCCGCCGAGGGTTGAGTACGCTGGCGGCGGTTATGGAGCTGGTCGCGAGGAAGGTTATGGGAGGGAGGGTAACTTCGATGGTGGCGGCATTTGCTACGAGGCCAGTGGTGGTCTGCCGCCATACGGCACAGGTGGAGGACGCTTTGAGGTTATGGGCGGGGACGCGTACGGCCGACCGCCGCCACCGAGACC
The DNA here is from genome assembly GCA_009602725.1 of Spirogloea muscicola. Classification (NCBI taxonomy): domain Eukaryota; kingdom Viridiplantae; phylum Streptophyta; class Zygnematophyceae; order Spirogloeales; family Spirogloeaceae; genus Spirogloea; species Spirogloea muscicola. The sequence goes on from WELB01000027.1 coordinate 66,936, forward strand.
TGGAGGCGAGTACGGCGATGGTGGCGGCGGCTACGGCCAAGGACCAGCCTTCTCCGGTCCTCCCCCTGGCCCTTATGGCGGCCAGGAGTACGACCGTCCACCGCCCCTCCCGCAGCCGTATGGAGGACGTAGCGACGAGTATGGTGGCATGCCCCCTCAAGACCAAGGTGGGCCGCCGTTGGACTATGGTGGTGGCGAGCGACGGCGACATCATCATCATAATGAGTACACAGCTAGTGAGGGCGGCGGCGTTGGCGCCGTCGGCGTCTTCCAGCCAGGACCAGGGCCATACGTTGGTGGCGACTTTTTGGCTGGAGGGCCCCAGCGACCGCCGCCTTATGGAGCAGGACCTTATCAGGGGCCTGGTGCTGAGTACGGCGGCGGCTACGGCGGCGGCGGATATGGTGGCGGCTCCGGCAGCGGCTACAGTGGCGATGGCACCCAGCCTGCATATCCCCCGGGGCGTCCTGGGCAGTACGGACCGGGTGATCTGCAGGGGCAGGCGCCCAGCGGGTACGGCGGCTACAGCGGCAACAGTGGCGGTGGCGCCCCGCAGCATGCGAACAAAGCCATTCCGCTGGACATGCTGATGCAGATTCTGAGCCAGCGCAGCGGACAGGAAGTGGGGGTCGGCAACATCCGCACGAGCCTCTTCCACATGTTTGGTGACGATGCCAGGTGAGCCAGTGCTGTTGCATGGTCGCGTCGCTTGTGACCTGTGAAGGACGGCCCTTTCACCAGCACTTCAGCAGCTCCTTAGAATGTGTTCAAATGACCCGCATCACACAGCCACTTTCAACTGGCGACTGCTGCTTGGACATGGTCAACATGGTCAACAGCAGATCCAACTTACTGAAATTGTGAAAAGTTCACTGCTGTTGTGTTGGCAGTCCCATGGTGAAAACCTTCGTCAAGGTCCTTGCACAGTATGCTGGGAGCCAGTTCAGCGGCGGTAGCAGCGGCTTCGGAGCAGGAGGTGGCGGCAGCAGTGGGGGGCTGTTTGGGATGGTACAGGGTGCAGCGCTCAGCTACCTGAAGCAGCAGCTTGCCAACTCTGCGACTGGCTCCGGAGGTGTCACTGGTGGCGGGGCCGGCTATGGTGGCGGCGGCGGGCAGGGCGGCCCGTCATTCAATTTCGGCGGCAATGTACAGCCCCACATGGCGTATGCAGGCTGGAGGCCACCGGGGGCCACGGTTCGCGGCGATATGGGCATCCTCATCAGTGGCTGCCAGCATAATGAAACCTCCGCTGATGCTGGTGCTGTAGCCTTCCTCCTGTTCTGTTGCTAGTGCCCATTAAGTTCTTTGCAAGCTTATTCAGCCAGATGCATGCTAAGATCCAGATGGGAACTTGCTTCTCCTCACCGATACCCTGTGAAATAGTATATAGAATGCAGGAGTTAAAGTGCATAAATTGATACATAACTGCTTCTTTTGGCACTTGTTATACTGGTAAAGCTTTGCCGATTTGCCAATGAATTTAGACTTACAGCAAGTTTTTCTCCGCTGAGATACTACCGGTCATCTAGGATGTTGTATGTGATGCCCGGTGTGGCTGTCCTGTGCAGATCCAGCAGGGAATCCTCAGCAGGCATACGGCGCGCTGAGCCATTCCATCCAGACGATTCTGTCACAGCAGGGGCAGGTGACATTCCGACAGCTGGTGATGGGAGCTCGGCAGATGCTCCGCCAGCAGGGCTTCACCCAGAATCCAGGCCTCTTCTGCAGTGACAGCAATGCCGACGATGTCTTCTTGCAAGCGCCAGCCTACTGATGAGATCTGGCGAGTCGTTGTAACTCCAGTGGAAAGAGACGCCGAAGACTTATGTTTTGGTTATCATAAGATTGAGATTGGAGGGAACTGATAGAGGTGTCCCAGGACAGAAGTTCTTAGGGTCAAAGAACCAGTGCAATTGTCTCCTCGCAGATGCTGTTTCATGCACTGGTTGGGAATCGCGGTGGGTCACATTGCAAGTGTCATCCACCACCAGTTTTGACTGGCTACGTAATGGCGGACATGTTGTGTCTGACAGCATGTCCCATTTATAATCATCTGATGGACATCATGTGTCAAAAGGCTGCAAATTAAACGAATCGACTATCTCATCATGTATGCAATACAAGCTACAAGTATCTCACACTGCTAACACCTGTCACCCTAGACACCATCTCGTGTACATCTATCAGAGTGAGAGACATGTGGCCTCTGCCACAAATCTTTGATGCAATGAGCTGCATCTCCCGTGTAACGATTCTAGTAGGCGAGGCAGAGGGCGCAAAGCCGATACTGCTTGCTGACACCAGCCGTCCAATCAGCTGGATCTCGAGTGCTAGTGAAGGCAACCTGGTTTTGCATCTGCTACCTTGACCACGTGTTGTCGGCAGGCGCCAGCAGGCAGCAGGTTCAGGCGTCAGAAGAGCATCGTCTCCATTGCCACAGGTGTCCCCAGTGGCATGAGCAATGGGTTGGTAGTCCTTCGTCAGCCCTTGCTAGCTTCTTTGGGGCTAGACCCTTTGAGCCATCGCCATCTCTGGAAGAACCTTACAAGTTGCTTGCACGTCAGAAATGAACCCCTTGCCCAGTGAACATGGGCATAATTCATCATGATCGCCGACATACTCGTTCTTCTGACACTTTTACATGGGCATCATCATGACCGGCTCGGCGGATCTGGTGATGTAACTTCTCCCTTCAAAGCGCACCTCCTTACTAAAGACTAGCTTGCTAATCTTAGACTGGGAGACCCGCTTTGTCTGTTTAGCTTGGATGTGCCTATGGGTTTACTAAAGGGCACAGAGAGCTGATGCATACGTTACTTGCTGTGTAGCTTCACTACGTTGATGGCAGATTGTGTCATGCAAACATTCATGCAGCCCGATTATGGAAGGGGGAGGGCCAAGACATGCACCATGCTGAGCTATTAGGTACCGCAAGTAACCAGTCTTAAGCCTCGCAGGGTCGAGTTTATGTTGCAGCTAGCAGGAAAGTGGGGGCTCTGCTCTATTCAGCTGATGAAGGGATTGCCTGCACTTGGCTTACTCATCCACGGACTGCTCTTGCTGCAAAAAGATCTGTAGTGGCCCTCCATACTCTTGCTTGAGCAACATGCTGTGTGCTAAAGAGCTTTCTCCATGGCTGGCAATGTCAAGCTGGCCTAGAGCAAAAGCAAAGTAGTGGAAGCAGCTGGTTAGGTGAGAAAATCTGAGTTACAATCTTGAAATGCTGGACTAAGAATTGAGCACTAGCTCGCAGAAATCGTTGACCGCTTTACTCTGCTTGATTTAGAAAGTCTGGAACAACCTGGCTTGCCTACTCGTAAGGAATCTGTCACGGCAAAAAGACACGCACAAGAAGTCAGAAACCTGGTGTGTGGGTTCTTTGAAGAGCAATCTCTAAAATGGTGACGACTCTGCTTCCACAAAGCACTGGCAGCTTGCATTGTGATACTGGAAGGTTCAGTGCAACACATATGGAACGTGCCAATCACCTGCATATATGAAGCGTCCGACAAGAAGGGGACATCTGCGTATTTAGCACAAAGCAGACCACACTGAGAAAAACGATGTGCAGTGCAAGCAGGCAGGCAGCAAGCAGCAAGCTTTAGGTAACTAGACAACCCAAAGGCAAACAGTAAACTTGCTCATGCAGAATTTGCTTCGCTTTTATCCGCTTACTTCCTCCTTCATAGGTTGTGCTTGATGTGAAGGGGCTGCCAGTGTTCTGCTATCAGCAGCTTTGTGTTGACAACCTTTACAACTGCAGGGTCACTAGAGGCAGCTCACCTGCATACATGCCGCGGAGGGCGCAGATCATGCACTCAAGGACGACGAAGATGAAGGCGAAGCTAACAGCCAGCCACCAGTGGGCGCCCAGCAGGCCCCAGTAGACAGCCCGCGGCACCCAGTCATTCACTGTGCCGGTTACCTGCCGCACAACCATGAAACAACCCTCTATTTAGTCTTGTGCGGATTAAAGGGTCCACTGAATCTGGACGCTAGAGTCTAGCATTGGCGCTATTGGCGCTTGAAGCCCCAATAAGAATATGTGGCTTTTCAAACAATGTCAGAAAGAGACACTCAAACAACATTGAAAGTTTAGCCGATGCCTTGGTTGTGCACCTAATCAGCTGAAGCATCATCGCACATGCCTCCACAACTGACACACAGGGGTCGTCGGGAAGAGGACCAGACCTGGACAATGATCTCAAGGAGCATGGCTGTGACGACATGGAAGCGCAAGAAGTGCGGCCACCGGTTGTTCCGCACTACGCCCTGACCTCAAAAGTGAGATAAATCACATAGTCAATCCTTGACTATCGTAGGCCAGGTCAAGCACAACTTTTTTGATGGGCGGAGCTTGCTTTCACAAATAACGCAAAGGGCTAGATTCTCATGACCAGAGCTCCTTCACAAGGCACAACACAAGTCTCTCGATGGACAAGTGCTTGAGGTGGCTTGCCATGAGAAGCTGTCAAGTGGTGCTGCTGGCAAGATGCACGCACCAGGTAGGCGCCGAAGAAGTAGGCGAGCAGGAACCACTGGGGGAGGGATCCCAGCAGCTGCAGGAAGGGGTACGTCAGGAACTCGTAGTTCTCAAGGAGCGGGTGTAGGCTGTCACAGCAAAATAGAACGTCGGCAAATCGGCTGAGGCCTGACTCTTCACGACTTAGGCATCATGAGGCACAGTGCTGAGCATTTGTAATACAGCAGCTCGAGCCATATGTACTCATGCAGCGTGATATTTAACTTGGCTGACTGCGTGGCTGAGAAGCTGCCACAGCATCAATCACACTGCACCGCCGCTGTGCTAGCATCGCACTAGGCCGACACATGTTGTACGCAAGCTCTGACAACGAGCTCATCAATCCCTGCATTTGGCATGGAGGCCAGTTGGAGCTGAGCGGACCTGTAGGCGGTCTCGGAGTACATCCACGCCTCACTCAGCGGCAGGAGGTATGGGATGAGGGCGATGATGCGCCAGTAGAACTTGGGCTTTGTCTGCATCGGCGGGAAGCCCTGCACACCAGCCAGCCCGGCAAGCAAGAGCTTGGCCCTTCAGGACGACATTAACGCGCAGGAAAGCTGAGGACTCGCTTAACCGTGGAGCTAGCGGAGGCAAGCTGGGTGCCACTTCCAAAACATGGCCTGCAGTAAACTCTACATCAGGTGAGCGAGTGAGGAGACCCAGAGGTCGCTGCTGTACTAAGGCATGGCAGGCGCCGGCTGTGCGTAACCAAGCCTGTGGGAGAGCCGGCCTGGGGCTGCCAGCTGAACGACAGGAGCGGTGCGCTCGTCTGAATGCAATGTAGTAGCACTCCACAGATAACACTCTATAGAAACGTACTCTAATAGAAGTACTCTAATTCATCAGCCATCTTCGATACACAGTAATATACACAGCACTTGTACAGTCCAATTATACACAGTACTCAGACCACTCCATCTGAGGCCTGCTCAATAGAGGTCCAGTAATCTGTACTTGGCCACTTAGGCCCTCCATCACTCAATACGCACTCCAAATTCTTGCCCAGTGTGTCGAGGCGGGCCGCGAAGCTGCAGCCCAGAAGCTACTGGCGGAGCCCGGAGCTCGGCCGGGCCAGCACCGGAGGCTGGCGCGGTTGTGACGAACGTGCGTGAGACTTAAAAGTAGCTTCATCCGAGATTCGTGAAGAGTCCACTGGGGCAGGGTTTAGGATTTAAGGAGCACGCTGGAGGTCGTCAGGGTTTGGCGGTTGGCTCTGTGCTCGGCTGCCGTGGCGGCGGAGGCGCTTCACCTGGAAGGCCGGGACGTCGTCCGCGCCCTTCTCGGACGCCCGCGCCGCGCCGGCGGCGCGGCGGCGCCGCCGCGGC
>WELB01000027.1:73660-88941 GCA_009602725.1 Spirogloea muscicola
GGCGGCGGTGGCCGCGGCGCCGCCAAGCGGCCTCGCGTCGTCGGGAGGCGCTAGCGACACGTCGGGCAGCGCGAGCACAGCGGCGGTGCGCCCGGCGGGCTCGGACGTGAGCTCGTGCGCCAGCAGCAACGGCGCGGACGTGGCGCGGCGCGACGCCTCCTGGGCGCACGTCGCGGAGCTCGAGGAGGAGCTGCAGGAGCTCCGCCGACGCCTCCAGAAGACGGAGGACGACGGCAGCGAGGTACCATTGCCGCGGTCATGGCCGCCGCTGCCGCCGCCACTTCTATCGCTAGCGCAGCTTGGTAACGAATCTGTTCTGGGTACAGAAGGTCACAGGTTCGAATCCTGTCGCCGCTCCGTTGTGGCAACGCTGCTGTTTTTCGCCTCGCCAGGGCGACGCTTCACCGCCCTCTAGTCATTCTGATCTGCACTTGCTGACTAGAGGTTATCGAGCACCTTCTGCTGACGTCCTGGAGAATGGTATCCTGCTTTCTGCACCATCCGGCCCTCTTAGAACTTGTACATTCGGTGGGCTGGCCTCTCACAGCCATCGTTGTCGATTGGATTCTGATGAGATGATGAGCTCGAGATGGAAGTGCAGGTACAACCGGTGCACCTGGCGGTGAAGGAAGACGCATTCGAGGACGACCAGCTGCCAGGAGGCACCGAAGCTGATGGGAACGACGCAGAGAAAATTGCCAACGCCGGGAAAGGGACCGTACACGACGGCGGCGGCAGAGGCGTCAGGGCGGATGGCGAGGCCAGAGTCGCCGTCCGGGACCAGCGGCGGCGGCGGCGCAGCTGGTCGTCCGAGGGCCACGAGACGTCGTTCTACGGCTGGCTGCACGAGGACGGCGAGGAGGACGAGTCGCCAATCAGGTGAGAACGCTGCCGCACGCTCGTTTGCTGCCGCCGCTGCGGCGCTGGCGCAGCAGCAGGTGCTTCTAACTCGATCCTTCTACTGCCGCGCGGCTCTGCAGCAAGTCCATGGCGGTCGATAAGCCCGGCACTGGAGCGATGTCCCAGGACCTTGTTCGCGGGCCCGGAGATGACAATGTCGTTGCTCCCGCCGCCCCACTTGCCGACGATGTCGACAATGCTGAGGCCCCCGATGCTGCTGGGCATCACCTCAATCTGAGCCTGGACGCTTCTATGGAGGACATCCCGTTGGCTGCCGACCAGCAGCAAGGTGCTACCGAAGCCAGCGCGGCAGTGGAGGAGGAGGAGGAGGGCGGCGAGCCTATGCTGGTCCTGGAGACGGCAGAGCTTCGGCGCTCCTGGGCATCGCCAAGCCGCGACTGGCTCACCAGTGTCGAACATGCAGGACCAGGGACGGCGGCTGACACTGACGAGGCTGGCGCAGTCGATGAGCTGCGCCCCGAAGCTGCCATTAATGCTGCTGATGTTCCTGAGGAGTCGGCAGCTGCGGACGGCGATGATGGCCAGAACAAGACATTGCAGGTGGAGCCGACCAAGTCTGAGGCGGCTGTCGGCAGTGGCAGCAGCAGTGGCAGTGGAGGCAGCAGTGCCAAGGGCGCCCCAGCGGCAGCAACGCCGCACTTGATGCTGGTGCCGCTCTGGGACCTGGATGACGACTATGACGCCATGGTGGCCATGGGCGATGCCGAGCACGGCGGCAATGGCCGCGCGAGTGGGCAGGCCCTCGCAGTCGACTCCTTGCCAGAAGCGGACATGCCATTGTCGACGCCCCCAACAAGCCCGCGGCAGAAGCTCGGCGCGTGGCTCAGCAGCCTCAAGCGCAACGCACCGTTTGGTCGAGGGCCGCCGCCGTCGCCGCCGACGGCCCAGCTCCTCGGCCCCGAGTCAGAGGACAACACAAGCGATGGGGCACACCAGCCTGGTCCTGCTGACGCGCAGCCGGCAGAGGCTCCACAGGCATCCACCACGCTTACTTCCAGTACCGAGGCCCCGGAGCGGCCGCTGCCGCGGCGGCTCCCCCAGCGGCTGGCCTTCCTGAGGAGCGCTGCTCGGCGGGACAGCGGCAGGTCTCCTGCCGGCATACTCGGCGGTGGCGGTAATACAGTGGCTGCGAGTGCAGGTGAGAAGTTGGTGCAGGCTGGGGACGGCGACCTGGCGCAGAGCAAGGGCGCGAGCTTGGCTGTGAGCACCATGGACGCCGGAGCCGTATTTGGGGAGGGGCTGAGATCAGCAGCAGCGGCTGGTGCGGCCATGGCTGGCAACAACAAGGAGAATGAGCAGGCTGAGGAGGAGGAGGAGCGGCCGGTAACGCCCCCACGGCCGCCCTCGCCGGCACAGCAGCCGTTCCGGCAGGCCGCCAGCGTGCCGCCGTCAGAGGACAACATTGTGATGGCCTCAGTGGCGCTGCCGCCGCCGCTGTCGGGACTCTTCTCGGTGAGGGATGCAGATTCTGGCGATGCTCGGAAGGTGGGCGTGTTTGACGACGCTGGCGGCGGCGGCGACTTCAAGGCTCTCCGACGCTCCGTATCGCTGCCCCGACGGAGCAGTCCGTTCATGGGCAGCGACAACGACGACGGTGGGCGCAGGTCATCTACGGCGGCGCCAGCCGATGCCCTGCCGCTAGCGCACCAGCATTCCCTCCCGCGAGCGCGTCTCGAGGCCTGGGAATCCACACGGCGCCTCCGCAGCAGCGAATCCCCGTCACGGCCTGCGCACGCGCCTGCACGCCATGAGTCCCCAACGCACGCCGCCATGCTTGCATCAGTCGGCCGCAGCAATTTGCCAACTGCGGCGGCAGTGGTAGCCACTGACCGCAGTTCGTCGCCTGGCGGCGAGCGCGTGCTGCGGCTGCGGTTGCGGGCCGCCAGCGACGGCTCGATCCTCAATCTGCCGCCGTGGGGCAGCCCGCTGGCGCGCTCCCAATCCGTGCAGCGCTCACCGCCGCCCCGCTCGCGATCCCTGGTGGCGTTGAAGCCAACAGCAGCACTCAGAATTTCAGCAGCAGCCGACGACAATGGTCTCATCCAAAACCTTAGGCAGAGCTCCTCCCTCCCACGAACATGGCGGAGCCCCAGCGCTGGGCGAGCGAGCGACCGGGAGCAGTCGCTGCTCGTGCATGCGGCCGCCGCCCACTGGCTGCCGCCCCACGTTGGTGGCAGCGATGCAGCCATTGGCAGTCCTTCACAACAAGCGTTGCGTGCGCCGTCGCCTCCTGGCATCCCCAACTCCACCAATAAGTACAGTGAGGTTTGTTACAACCACTGCCTTCACTCTGCAGTCCCCCATCATTTTGCCAGGTCATTGTGCCAGCTAATTGCCTGAATTTGCGCACCGATGCTAGCTTTATACGCCATGCTGCAGGACCAGACAGTCAGATGGCACCACACGCCATTTGAGGAGCGTGTTGAGCGCGCCGTCTCACGCCAGGAGGAGGCGCACTCTCGGCGGTGAGCCTTAATTAACTATTGATTTGTACTTCCACTGTGGCAAAGAGAGGAGGAAGTGCTATCAGCCACATGCCTGATGACCTACTTCCTGCTCTCTGCATTGGCAGGCAGCTCTTCAAGGAGTCCAGGCTGGCTCTGAAGGCGTCCGAGCATGATGACTTGCCCAAACGGACATATCTTGTAACCGGCCGTCTGTCGCTGCCAAGCATGCGGGAGGCAAAGGTGGTGGCAGAGAACAGAACTATTGAGTTTGCAGAGCCATCAGGAAGGTAAAGCCCTCACGTGTGCTCAATACTCTGCTTGCGACCTGAGCTGGGCCTGACGCTGGACCGCTGCCCCTAATCGGGCAAGATGGGTTGCAATAAATGAACACATTGTAGAGGGTTGCCCGTCATTTGACAATACTTGCATTGCCTTGTTCTCGACATGCAGATCCTCATGACAGTCTGGGCGGCTCTCCATGGCGTGCTACTCTGGGTGGTCAGTGTCTGACTGATCTGCCATGGTGTTACAAGCCTGTAGCCTCATCAAGCTGTCTCGTACTGGCAAGTTGCACCTAGAGAGGTGCAGTTAGTGAGCGTACTGCATGCAGGGTAGGTGTAGGTAGTGTGCCAGATCGACTTGCAGGATGACATAAGTTGATAACTGGCAAGCACTTTAAATATAGAGGACATTTTTCATTAGATGTGTAGTAGTACTGGGGATGAATTGCGGGAGATTTGTAAAATTTTAGTGACGAAGCACACTGAAGAGGCGCTGATGAGCCCACAATGTCAAGAGCCGCCATTGGCCCTCAGCAAAGTAGAACAGTCTTGTGGTAAGGCTGCCCAGAATGACGAACACAGCCAAGAGTGCCAGTCAAGCTGCCAAATATGGCTGCAACAGGATTTGTATTATGTTGATGAAATATTTGTACGATTGAGAATGCATGAGGCATTCATTATCTGCTGGCACCACCATTCAACACAAGCTGGTGCCAGCCATGCTTAGTGGTAGTGGCCATAACGATCTGCTGTGCAATACAGATGGAGTATGTGGCGCCTATCTGCCTGGAGCCCACAGCACAGAAGCTGAACAGATTGGTGATAATCGTTGGTCAAACTTGTGTGCACGTCCCCTCTTCAAGCAACCGCAAGACTGAAGGCAAAGTTGTTAGCGAGGTTCATTAATCTAGGGGCAAGACCAGTCAAAGATTGTGTGACAACATTCGTCCTGCAAAGCTAACATGGCCCTTGCCCAGTTGCCTCCAAACAGTGCATTGCAAGGCTTCAGCTCTGTTCGTTGTGCCTACTTTGCAGAATCGTCAGGGCTTGTATCAAATCTGGCTTGGACGCTAATAAGCTGCGCAAGTCCAAGAAGCACGTTATTACTCATCATGACCTTGACTGTGGCAGAATGTTCCTTGCAAGGAGGGTTGCTAAACACAAGTAAATGCAAGGTGGCAAAGCTATTGATTGCCACTTTGTGCTTACTTTGGTATGTTTGCAGTTGAAGGAGGAGGTACTCGGCCTTTGCTAAGAAATCTGCGCTTGCAATGCTGCCAGACTCAAGGTGTGCTGCAACGTATCTATTTGCCTGGCTGTCTGCTGGGCTCATCCGTATCCAGCATGCAGCAGCAAACCCACTTTTCGCAGCCCTCGTCCCCCTTAACACACACCCCATTTCTTCGGAAGCACTTTCTGATTGGAGTCACTTCCACCAGTAGCTTGAGGTGGCAGCGAAGGCACGGCCAGCTTGCAGATACAAGGCATAAGCCAGGGAACAAGGGCAGGGGGAGAAAAGGCGTGCCGTGCGCATGGCCAGATCAAGCCAGCACACTGGTCAGGCAAAAGAGTGCAAGAATGGGGCCACACAAGGCGAAGCCCTATGCTAAGGCGGCCTAAGGTAACGGTGCAGGGAAGAACATGGTGTTCGTATAATTTGCGCCTTCCAGCCTTTCAGACCTTGTCCAATACTTTCGGGAAAGGGCTATTCCAATTTAAGGCAATGGCTGTGAGAGGCCAGCCCAAACGAAGTGTACAAGGTCTGAATGCGGCTGTTGATAACAAACGAGCGGCTGTAAGAGGCCAGCCAGAAGCGTACAGGTGTTCATGACGGAGCCACCAGGCTAGGCAGACAGGGCGCTTTTAGTAACCCCGTGTCAGCAGTAGGAAGTCAGATGAGCTGAGGGGAGGAGGAGCAACCCCGCTGCGCAAGCCAGGAAGCTGCTGCAAGGGCGCAACCGGTGCGGCGGTGCAAAGCAAGCAATTGGGAGCGCTGGGGGGACATAGATAACCGCATGCGGTAGCAGGACACAAGATCCGAAGGCACCGAGCCTCCAGGGTGGTCCTTGTCTGAAAGGGCCAGAAGGCATGAAACTACTCTTTATGACTTATGATTCTTTTCGGGCTGGCTTTTCACAGCCCTTGCCCCCATTGGGAGTGCCACTTCTTCATGACTCCTGCGAGTGAGGGCGCTCAATAATCGTCAGTCAGCGGCGTTGGCATCCGCCCGTCGTCAGGACACCGCTCGACGCGCAAGCCTGTGCAAGTGTAGCCACCAAGCCCCAAAACGCTGTTGAACATAGAAATGTGGTAAATCAGTGGGTCGGTAGAATCATCCATTCCGCCCGTTCTGCTAGGCCGATGAGAGTCTTCCTAGATAAGGGAGAAGGGCTCGCCCATTGAGGATAGGGGCTGGAAAAGCCAGCCCAAAAAACAATGAACAAAGTACGAGAAGGGGGGCCAGAGGAAGCGCTAAGAAAGCAAAGCACACAAAGAAAGAAAGCAGCTGCAAGTCATTCAGTAACCCCTGCTAAGCAGCCGCAAATCAGAGAGGCTAGGGTCCTGAAAGTGAGTCCCCTGGCCAGAGCCAGAGGCAGCAGCAAGAGCCCGGCCGGCACGAGGGTGCAGATAAGGGAGGCCCCGGCAAATAGCATTATTGGCCCGAACGATTTTGTGGCTCTAGATGCGGCTAGGCGACGCTATGTGCGCGGCGGCTGTGTGCGCGGGGTTGCTTAGCAGGGGTTACTGAGTAGTTAGTAGCTGCTTTGTTTCTTCTTGTGTGCTTCTTTCTTAGTGCTTCGCCTTAGTGCTTCGCCTGGCCCCCTTCTTCTTGGGCTTCTTGTACTCTGCTCATTCCTTTTTGGGCTGGCTTTTCCAGCCCCTATCCTCAATTGGCGAGCTCTTTCTTCTCGCGCGGCGAGGCGGCACTGTGTACACGGCGGCTCTGTGTGCGGCGAGGCGGCACTGTGTGCGCGACGAAATAAAGACGCTTCCATGAGAGGGCGGTGGCTGGCAATTTTGGCTGGGAGAGAGAAGTGGCTTTCCCAATGGGGGCAAGGGCTGCGAGAAGCCAGACCCAAAATTGGAGTGAACAAAGGTCGGAGGGCCAAAGGGAAATCGCAAAAGCTAGCCCATATGGGATGAAACAGCTACGAAACACTAAGTAACCGCTGCTAAGCAGCCGCATGTCGGAGAAACTGGGCTCCTGGAAGCGGTCCCCATGCCAGGGCTAGACGTCGCAGCGAGGGCACGACCGGCACGCAGATGCAGCGCGCAAGCCATGGACCTCTGCAGCAGGCAGAAGGGCAGAAGGGCTTCGTATTTGCCATCTAGTATTCAGGCATCGATTAGCGACCTTCATGTAATGACCCGTTGTTACTGAGCGGGTCAATCTGCTGTAGGTGATGTACGTCTCTAGATGCGCTTGCCTTCGTACTTGGCCATTTGGCCTTTGTTTGTTTCAAAATACACGAAAACTTTTCTGCAGCGAGACGGACAGGCGCATTCGATACACCTGCGCGAGCAAGCCTGCAGCATGGAAATCCACCGGCAACGATAGGTCCTTCTTTCGCACGTGCAGGTCGTAGAGAGAGAAGAAAGACGCTTCCAGTAGAGGGCCCCGAGTACAGGAGTGTCAACATTGCGTCTGCCTTTCCCTTCTCTCGTTCAGAGCTTATATCAGCATATATATTTCACTTTGTGAAGGGAAGCATCGGAAACAACGGAGATTTGCTGGTATGGCAGGTTCTTCCATGCTTTCAGCAAAGGTAATACAGCCTTCATGTGCCAGACTGTCTCCAGCCAGGCCTGTACCACTCATGTCCTACCTAGACCAAATCCAGAGCCCAATGGCACCAAGGAGTAAGAACTCAGCAACAAGCGTTAGCATTGCTAATCATGCACACATCCGCAATATGGAATGCAGGCATACAAAGTGATGCCCACAATACTTCTGTGACACCAAATTGTCTCTGCCTCCTGTTGCACTTTGATCTGCACGTTGTGGCAAACCATACCAATCTTAATAATGTGCAATATGCACTGCAAGGCAACGGCCAATGAGAACAGCTTGAGCATCTATGTCCATCCGGACACATTCCGGCTTTGCGATGTGTGTGGCAGTGGCCACCTCCAAGTCTCTCCCTCGTATTCGTCAAATATGGCAATAAGTGATAGCTACCTGCTTCGCTCGGTTGAAAACCTGCGGGAAGTCTCAAGCATATAGTACAGACTTGCAATAGATGTGGTGGCGGGGTCTGTTATGTGTACAACGCTAACAGCACCACAAGCACCATCTCACTCACTACTAGTCCGAAGTCATTGAAGCTGAGAAAGGGGTGCAGAGTGCATCCTAGGAAGCAACAAATCGCTTCATATGGAAAATCTGAAGGGAGCGTTGATCTGGCGGCAGTCTTTGGCATGACCGAGTCACAACATCATTTTGGACCTCCTTCACCTGAAGCTGGTCATAAAAAGTGCTGTGCGACCTAGCATTCTGCGTCGCTCTTCCCTTACTTTAGTGGGTTATGACCGTGGTGTCAGGTTGTTAAGCCGCAGCCGCAACTAGGCGGTTGGCATCTATGCAAGTCCGAGTCATCTGACTCTGATTATAGGAGTATCCATCCCGTCCTCTAGAACGTCTAAAAAGGGCAAATGCAGCTGAAACCACATAAATTGCTGCTGCCCTTGAACAATAGCCACAACTTCGTGATCTGCGTGTGGCCTCTTGCAAGTAGGCAGGCTGTTGAGCTGATCTTCATGCCTTTCCTGCGGCAAAGCTTTCCCTGAAAGTATTTGGTACTCATTCGAGATGCTACCAGCATTGTCAATCCTGAGTGTCCCACTCTTGAACAAGGAGAGCCACTAGCAAAATTGTTTGGAGCAATAGCTTGCAGTCTTTCTTTGGTCCCTGCTCTTTCACAAGCATGACATCTTGGTGACAGAATAAAGCTGAAGTGGAAGCATGGTCCTTCTGTGGACCCTTTCCTTGCTCTTCAGAAGATGCGACACTGGTTAGAGACGTAGACAATAGTTGATTTTTGCAGCCCCATGAACGACTTTACGTCCCAGTAAAAGCAATTTAGCACCTTCTCTCTTGACAATGCTGCCCGGCTGCCCTTACTTCAGCAGACACATCTCAGCGTAGTGATGATCCTTCATGTCTGCCAAGTTATTACCAGGCGTAACCATGTGGCGACGTCTATCCCCTTAGGCCATGCAGCAAACTACGTTGATGGACTGCTTTGGATTCCTTGGCAAGAAAGTCAGTCCACCACAAGACTTTGCGTGTAGATTATCGTGGCCCTCAGACTCATGCACAACGAGCATTGCGTCAAGGTGTCCTCCACGACGACAAGTGTCCTCTCCTGACCTAGTAATGCTGAGTCCAGATCTAGTGGACGGCATCAAGATTTCGCAAGACAACAAACAAAGGGCTCGCCCATAGAGAAGAGCGGCTGGCAAACCAGCCCAAAAAGAATGGATAATAGCTCAGCCAAAGAAGAACTACACTACAGTCCATGCCCGTGGACTAGGACTCTATGGGCGAGCACTTCTCCCATGCGTGTGGACTAGGACTAAGACAGCAGCCAGAGGACGCTCAGTAACCTCTAGTCAGGAGATGCAAGTCGGAGGAGCTAGACGGAGAAAGACGTCGCCCTGACGGAAGCCGGAGACTGCCGCCAGAGCAGTCTCAGATCCGAGCAAGGCAAATTCAGGTTAAAGCTCTAAGTAAGTCCTGTCCACATTCAGCGGGATGTCGATTCAGATGCGAGATCACACAGTCCATGGAAGCAAGTCGATCGGATCGGGTTAGAGCAGTTATTGGTCCAAAAATTTGAAGCGGTTCCATTTGGAGAGCCAGAAAAGTCCACTATTTGATCGGGCCAGAGCCAGAGGACTTGACATAGAAAAGGACAAGTCCTTCTCTTTGATCAAAGACCGCAAAGATTCACTAGATGCAGCCAACCGATGCCCAAGGCAGTTTCATAGTTGCTCGAGTGGCACTGGGTCAAGTTTCATGAGCCCACCAGCTTCAAGACAACTTTGAGAAGATAGTAGTCAAAGCAAGTACGAGCTTGCCTAGCAAGTGCTCCAGTATACGTACTGGTCGACGACATACTGTCGGGGTGAGGCTCTTTAGCGCCCGCTCTGCCTAGCGCCCACGTCCGTGCCTTCTTGGCGCTGCCTGCAATGTAAACAATGCCCGCCAGTAAGAAAATGGCTGCTGCCGTCCTGGTGATCTATATATCGTTGCATGGAAGATACCAGAACGAGTGAATTGCTCGGTCTCGGCCCTCCACTCCCTCATGCTCGGTCACCAGAAATTTGTGCGTCAGTGCGGACCGTCTGCTTTATATCTCTATTTCTATAAACATAGCTCACCCGGTTTTTCAAAGGCCTGTATGGCCTGGGACCATCGCTTCCATCATTCACCTACTAGCTATCCGCCACTGCCTAGCCGGCCCCCGCCACAGCTCGTCAAGGTGGGTCACAACCTCGAAGCAAGCTAAAGAGCATTTGGCTATTAGTGTGCTTTTATTTTAGCGGCACGCACGGCAAGACGACTATGTGCACTGATGCCATTTGTGGCACGAGCAGATAGGATAGATTCCTTGAACAGCAATAAGCTGGAGGTGCCGTGCTCGCAAATTTCTTCACACCATACAGAAGTCCGCCTTCCCTGTCCACACATGCAGCAGCTCAACATCCCTGTCAGATCGACCCGGATGAGCGATCGATGGCACTTTGATCGACACCTTCTCCATGAGTATTGGTTTGGCCTTTCAAAGCTTCTTGTTTTATAGCCATCGCCCTTCTTGAGAGACGATCATCTTACGAAGGGGGCCTATGGCTGTGATAATTTCGGCCAAAATGCCTGGACACTGTCCAAATGGGCCGGAAACAAGTAGGCAGTGCGTATGAAAGAGGCTACTGTGAGGGTGCTGTATAAATGCCCCCATGGGAGTGCTGCTTCGTGTTTCGTGGAAGAAGCAGCTCTCCAGAGGGGGCGAGGGTTGTGGCCAGCCACTAAAGTATGAACAAATTTGACATCACACAGTAAACGGCTCTTTCAAGAAAGTAAGGGGATGGCTGTGAGAGGCCAGCCCAAAGGAATGTACAAGGTTTGAACTGAAATGCCAGGCGCAAACGGGACACCTTTCCGTGAATTTACAGAAGAGCCACACCACGTAGAGACGACCAAGTGTCCCAGCTCAGCTTTCAATCTTCCAGGTCCGCCTCCGCTGTTTCGTGGGGCCCACGATACGGGCGGCTGACCGCACTGGGCACGTCCTAGGCTCGCGGGAGGCGCCACCGCGCACACGAGGACACGCCTGCCCCGCCAAGCTGCCCTTATTGCTGGGGGTGTCCTGTGCACAGTGCAGCCTGCCTGAGGCACCACTCGGCAGGGCGGCAGATCGCTTCCATGGTGAACCGGTAGACTTTCCTGCAGCCGGGTCGCTGGCGCAAGTGTATCGCATGCGCTTGGCCGTCTCGCTGCAGAGGTCCATGGCCCGTGCGCTGCACCTTCGTGCCGGGAGAGCCCTCGCTGCTGCCTCTGGCTCTGTCCAGGGGACCCACTTCCAGGACCCTAGCCTCTCTGATTTGCGGCTGCTTAGCAGGGGTTACTGAGTGACTTGTAGCTGCTTTCTTTCTTTGTGTGCTTTGGTTTCTTAGCACTTCCTCTGGCTTCCTCTGGCCCCCTTCTCGTTCTTTGTTCATTCTGTTTTGGGCTGGCTTGTCCAGCCCCTATCCTCAATGGGCGAGCCCGATCCCACCTCAAGCTTCGTCGCAGTAGACTGCGCTCGGGCCCAGCGCTGTGAGAGGCCGTGTGAGAAAGAATTGGGCTTTCCCAATGGCGAGCCTTCTTCTTTTTTCCCAATGGGGCAAGGGCTGGGAGAAGCCAGCCCGGAAAGAACACGCTTCCAAATTGACTGGTGAAAACAAGAAGTGGTTCTGCCGATAGTGGCAAGGGCTTTGAAAAGGCAGCCCGAAAAGAATTGACGAGGTTCGAAGGGGCCAAACTAAGAAGGGGCCAGAGGCGCTAGCTCGTAACTAGGGTAGGATGAATCACTCAATAATAACGAGTGAGAAGCCTCAAATCCGACAGACTAGCTGGCGGAAAACAATCCCCTGACAAAAAGCCCCCTGGTGGAAAGCCTAAGCCCGGAAAGAATTGACAAGGTTCGAAGGGGCCAAAGTACGAGGGGGTCATAAGCGCTATCTCATAACTGGGGAAGGATGAACCACTCACTAACTACGAGTGAGGAGCCTCAACTCCGACAGACTAGCTGCCGGAAAACAATCCCCCAAAGCCTCTATGGGCGAGCAATTTTTCCTGACGAAAGCCAGAGGCTGGAGCACGGCCAGCACACAGGTGCCAGGCGTGGGCCATGGACCGTTGTAGATAGGGGGCTGGAAAAGCCAGCCCAAAAGGACTAACAAGGCCGGGAGGCAAATAACATAGCGTTCTCCATGACTTTTTTGAAAGTGGGGGCTCAATATATCTCCTAGTCAGCATGTGTAGATCAAAGTAAGTAGAGCTCGTGGGTCCCGGGCCCACGAGCGCCTTGTACCGGGCGGGGGCACAGGAGCCACGAGGGCCCCCCTGGTGCGGGCCCTGGTGCGGGCCCGCTGGGCCCCGCGGCGCTCCCAGGCAAGCCTCGCCGACGGGGTAGGTCCTGGTAGGTAGCTCCTCGTGTCCTCCTAAAATTTTTTTTTNGGCGGCGGCGCCGGCGGCGGCGGCCACCATGTCCGCGGCCTCGGCGAACACGAGCCTGCCGCGGCGGATCATCAAGGTGCGGCCCCGCCTTGACGACGGCCCCTCGGCAACCTCCCGCCGCCCCGGCCCTCGCTCGGAGCTCAGGTTGGCCACGTCGCTGACGCGCCGCGGCGCTGCGCCGTCGCCGTTGCCGCTTGCGCTGCCCGGCTGCAGGAGACGCAGCGGCTGCTCACGGAGCCAGGTGCGGTTGCCGGCGACACAGCCTCCCCTTCTAATCATTGTTCAATTTCCCGTTACATCTGCGGCGCGACGAGCCGAGCCAATTGCTTCGGCCATGGCGCGGTCGCCTCCGCTGGAGGCAAAGCCCCATCCCGTGGCCTCCACCATCGGCGTCGCTTACGGTTCCCGCCCCTGCCTGTCGCCGATGCAGCGCCGGGCATCAGCGCGTCGCCGTCGGAGGAGAACCTCCGCTACTTCAACGTCATGATCCTCGGGCCGGAGCAGTCGCCCTATCAAGGTCCTCACCATCCGTCCTGGCATCGCGACCAGCAACTCCCGGCAGTCTGTGGTCGCGATGCAGTGCTTGCATTGGCTCACTGGACAGAAAGCCGGGTTGATGAAACCCTCCTCGTCACGTCACCCTCTGGACCCCCGTCAGCATGGCTTGGTCCAGTGTACGGGGTGAGTTGACGAGCGAGCGAAGTTAGCAGCTCAATCGGCGCGTGTCCTGGGGGGCATGACAGGTGGGGTGTTTAGGCTCGAGTTGTTCCTGCCCGAGGAGTACCCCATGGCAGCGCCCAAGGTGAGGCCTGCTTGCTTTCATGTCAAACATTGCTTGCTGGGGAGGACACCGGGGACAAGGCAGTCAATGCACATCAGTGTTAATGTTGAGCTTGATTCCTTGGTACAATTGTCAAGTTACTTCAGTGCTTCTAGCTTTAGCCTGTCCAGTGCTGTGCCCAGCAGCTGTACTCCGGTCGCCAAGCCCTGGGTCTCTGAGCCTGGCGCTCTCTTGCAAGCCAGGTGCGCTTCTTGACGAAGATCTACCACCCAAACATCGACAAGGTGTGTCATAGCCACGCTACTGGCATACTCACGCGGTGCAAATGCTCTCCTCTGTGCGAGATTTCTGGCTCACTATTCTCACAGAGGTCTGCTTGGGGCATGCCTGTCAGCTGGGGCGAATTTGCTTGGACATTTTGAAGGACAAGTGGAGTCCAGCGCTGCAGATACGGACTGTCCTCCTCAGGTATTACTGGAGGCTGGAACCTTTACCTCAGCTTGCAGCTCCATGCCTATAGCTCTTTGCCTTCTTGCCACTGGCCAGCTGCGGTTGGGCTTCTTGTGCTGCGCCAATTATATCCGCACGCCAGGATGAGCTTGAGCTCCATGTCGTCAGCAGCACTGATTGACTACTAGAGCATTTAATATGTGCAGCATCCAGGCCCTTCTGAGTGCGCCAAATCCAGACGACCCGCTGGCGGATAACATAGCCAAGCACTGGAAGACCAACGAGCCCGAAGCTGTGGCCACAGGTGACCCACCATTTGCTTCCAATGTGACAATTGAGACAGGCAGTCTGAATGTCGCCTCCCGGAAGGGCCGGGATACTGCCTCCAAGCCATCGCATCAGTATGCACTGCTCTCGGTCACGGCCATCTGACACTTGGCCCCCGTCTTTCTGTGCCAGCGCGGGAGTGGACTCACTTATACGCGACGGGGGCCTAGTTGGCCTCACTCGCTCCGCCACCCACTTCTCCATTGCTCCGAAGCTAAAGCTGGCAGTCAATGGCTTGGCTTGCTAGGGTAGCCACAAGGAAGTTGGCAGGTTGTGAGGTGGATTCTGGGGGCAGCCCGAGGAGTGGCGGTGCTTATGGTGGACATCATGCAAAATGATGCCCATCGGGATGATGCTGCTGCAAGGGCGCAGATGCGGTCTTGCAGCGGGCGTCTGCTTCGACCAGACCAAGTGGTAGTCTGCGTAGGGCAAAATTGGCCAGCTCGCGAGTAGGCAGGCGTTGGATTAGGACTAGGAGATTGGCGTTGTTATCGCAGTGTCACCTTCATGGTTCGAAGCTGCCGATGAGGGGCTCTGATTGCACCTCTAGCTACAGATTGGCCAGCGGAGACGTTCATCATCATCGCGGCCAGCTACGCCCAAAGAAGGACAGACCATCTGCTGTAGCAGCTCACACAGCGAGCATACAACCAGAAGCACTGGTCCATGCAATGACGGGAAAGCAACATGCGCACTGCACCACTTGGATCGACTGCCCGCAGGTAGTCTTTGAACAATTGAAAGCCAGTTGTGGACGAAGCTGTCATTGGCGCTGTTTCTTCATCGGCAGCCTCAACCATCCGCACACTGCATATGCTCAGGCTAGTCGGCTGGTCAGAGTGGCAGTGGCCTCGGTCATCATTGCCATCAGTGCCATCGTCAAGTCATGCCTGACTGAAGCCGAGTATGAGGCTGTGGTGGCGTGCACGGTGGGGCAATCTGCAAATGGGCCGCCGGGGCCGTCAGTCATTGCAGCCAGTGGTCATTCGTTCATCACGGGCTTGTTCTCGCTCGCCTTGGGCTTATCCTGCTTCGGCCGGTCCTCACCCTGCTTCTTGCTGCGCGCGCCAAGCGCATGCCGACACAAGGGCTTCAGAAGCGCGCTGCAGCTGCCTGGGCACAGCGCAACCTCGCCACGATTCTCGGAAGGCACGAGCCGAGAGATGCGAACGGCGGCGGCGGCGGCGGCGGCGGCGGCGGAGAGGGAGGAGGGGCGCGCACCCCTTGTCGCCGCCAGCGCCCTTCTGGCTGAGGAACGAGCGGAAGAGGCTCGAGGTCACGTCGTAGATCATGCTGGCGGCGGCGCAGCGGCGCCGGCGGGCGGCGGCTGCGGTGGTGGCGGCGGCGGCGGC
>WELB01000027.1:89346-112279 GCA_009602725.1 Spirogloea muscicola
CGGCCATCGCCCGGCGGGCGCAGCTGGAGCTGGCGGGCGGCCTCGACCGCGGCGAACTCCCGCCGCCCGTCTTCGATGCCGCCGCCGCCACGCTGCGCGACCGCCTCGTCGAGCGCCTGCGCGCCACCGAGGACCTCTGCCGCGCCGCGGTCCGCCCTTGCCTCCGCCGCTGCCGCCGCCGCTGCCGCAGCCGCCGCCGTGCTTCGCTGGGGCTGGCGCTCACCGCGCGGCGGCGGGGGCGCAGGACGCGAAGCTGGTGCACTACCTGTCGCTGGAGTTCCTGATCGGCCGCTCGCTGCAGAACGCCGTGCACAACCTCGCGCTCCAGGTGAGCGCGCCCCTGCGTCGCCGCTGCGATCGCCCGGCGGGAGGCTCGCGAGCTCCACAGCCTGAGGCGCGGCATGGCGGCTGCCAGGACGAGTACGCCGAGGCGCTGCGCAAGCTGGGCTACAGGCTCGAGGACGTGGTGCGTTGCTGCCGCTCGCTTGGCTTTGGGTTTACGAATAGGATGACGAAACCCAGCATCAAAGCTAGTAGAGCAATTACTCCAGCATTAGCAAAACCCATCGTGGCGAAGTATGCCACTCGGCAGGCTGCTGGTAATGTGCAGCTCGCAATTGAGCTAAATGCCGCTGACTGGCTTTGCAACGGCGGCGGCGTCGGCGCCCATTTCGGTCTCCCGCCTCTGCCTTGCCCGTCGTACGAGTGCAGGCCGCGGAGGAGCGGGACCCCGCTCTGGGCAACGGCGGCCTCGGCCGGCTCGCCTCGTGCTTCCTGGACTCGCTCGCCACGCTCAACTACCCCGCCCGCGGGTCAGCCCGGCTCTGCTCTTATCAGGACTTGATAAGAATCAAGAGGAATATCGAGAGGATTGCAACTGATACTGTCTTAAGAGCGGCTGTAAAGGCCAGCCAGGCAGCGGCCTTCGTCGGTAGAGTCAGCTGCGGCAACCGCGGCCGGCTCGTTGCAGCTCCTGCCGTGTTGCGGTGACAGGTACGGCATCCGGTACCGGTACGGCATGTTCGAGCAGCGCATCGAGGGCGGGCGCCAGGTCGAGCGGCCCGACTGCTGGCTGCGCGACGACGGCACCTCCGCCTGGGAGATCCGCCGGCCGCACCTCCGCTTCCCGGTGCGCTTCTACGGCCACGTCGTGACCACGCGCGACGCCGACGGCGGGCGCGTGCGCTCCTGCTGGGAGGGCGGCGAGGTCGTCATGGCCGTGGCCTACGACACGCCCATCCCGGGATTTCGCACGCTCAACACCGTCTGCATGCGCCTCTGGAGCAGGTGAGGCCTCGTTGTGTGCTCGACGCAACGTAGTGGCGCAGCTGCGAGCAGTGCTTGGTACGGCAATTGCACGGCCATCGTGTCGAAGAAGTTCTTGACGGCCTCGTTGCTCTATCGGCTTCGCTGCCTGCAACATGGAGGAGCTGCCAGCCGGCCGTGCGAGGAGTTTGACCTGGGCAGCTTCAACGAGGGCCGGCATCTGAGTGCGGTGGAGGCCCGGGCGCGTGCCGAGGCTATCAGCAGTGTGCTCTACCCGAGCGACACGAGCGACGCCGGCAAAGAGCTGCGGCTCAAGCAGCAGTTCTTCTTCGTGTCCGCCACTCTGCAGGTGACATGTGCAGTACTTGACTTGCCAGCTTGACTGACTGCTAAATCCACGGTTCATTGTCGCAACTTGCTGGACTTCCGAAGGTCACTGAGGCTCTGTGTAGCTGCCTGCTGAGCGAAAGTACCTGCCTGCCGCGCCCGCTGCTCCGTGGCACTCGACCAGGACATTCTGGCGACATACCGCCGCACTGGGCGGCCTCTGTCGGAGCTGTACACCAAGGTGGCTGTGCAGCTCAACGACACGCACCCCAGCATCGCCATCCCCGAGCTCATGCGCCTGCTGCTGGACCAGGAGGTGCCTTCGCAAACCCAGATGAAAGTCAATGTCCTGATCAGCTCCACATGTTGTGTTGCTCTGCATGACGTATTCTATTGGGCACGCTGCACGCTCAAGCAAGCCGCAACGGCCTGCCCGACTGCACAGCAAGCACACTCGGTCTCTGAGCGCCTGTAACGCACCTGGAAGCATGCGGTTGCGGTTCTTGCTTTCGCAGGGCATGGAGTGGGCGGATGCATGGGAAACGACGGTGCGGACGTTCTCGTACACGAACCACACCATTCTGCCAGAGTCGCTCGAGCGCTGGCCGGTGCCGCTGCTCCAGGCCCTCCTGCCTCGGCACATGGAGATCATATACGAGATCAATCACCGGCACCTGCAGGTGCAGAAGTGACTTGAAAAGCGTGCATGCAGCGACCTTCACTACCCAGACTTTGACCCGTAATTAGCAGAATGATTCTGTGATCTCCACGGTATGTTGTTCTGATCGTTGTGGCAGCTGGGAAGCAGGGCGTGGAGGCACGGTGGAAGGACGACACGGCACGGCTGAGCCGCATGAGCATCATTGAGGAGAGCTGCCCGAAGATGGTGCGCATGGCCGTGCTGGCGACTGTGGGCTCGCACACCGTCAATGGCGTGGCGGAGATCCACACCTCGCTCGTGCGCTCGCGCCTCTTCCCCGAGTTTGTCGAGCTCAACAGCCACAAGTTCCAGAACAAGACCAATGGCGTGAACCACCGCCGCTGGATGCTCATCGCCAATCCTGCCCTCTGCAAGGTCTGCCTCCTCAACAACAGCTGGTGCAATCTGGCCAACAGTACTTAGACGTGCACCTTAATGTTCCGGGAAGCCATATCCCTTCTATGTTCAGCATCAGCTTCTCAAAATCGACATGTGGTCAGTGCTGGGTTGTCACAATCGTGCTCCACTCTGAAACATGGTTGGCTGCGACGTTGCAGGTCATCACGCGGTGGCTGGGCACGGACGCATGGCTGTTAAACCTCAACTACCTGCAGGTACCCTGACCATCTTCTCGCCGTGCTCATTATGAGCAGCACCTTGCACTTGCCTGCCTTGCCAATCAAGCTCGGGCTTGCTCAAGCTCAGATTATCGTGCAGCGGATTCCCAAAGGATCTGCCATGGGTGCCTAGAGATTCACACTCAAGTGGATCACTTCCTGTGTACCACCCACAAGCCAGGGCCTCAAGGAGCATAGCGAGGATGTGGAGCGGCAGCAGGAGTGGCGGGCCGCCAAGCAGGCCAACAAGCAACGCTTGGCTGCCTTCATTCAGAAGACCACAGGCTTGCGGGTAATATGAATAATCTAGAACAAGATATGTGTTGGTGGCCGTGTATCACGCTTCTTGTAGGTGGATGTGCCGCCTGCGGCATTGCGAGGCAGGTCTATGCCCGCCTCCCGCAGTACTGCCTCTTATTCAAGTGAGAGTAATCAATGACAGCTCGGTGTGTGGGCATCTGCAGGTGGACAAAGATGCACTCTTTGACATACAAGTCAAGCGGATCCACGAGTACAAGCGGCAGCTGCTCAACATCCTCGGCCTTATCCACCGATACAATCATATCAAGGTGATGGCACGCGTGCACCGAATTGTCTTGATGCCGCGAGCATCGGTATTCGCCGCATGTAGGCCCCCAAGCTTTGCTGTCTAACATGTGAAAAGTGGGCGACAGTCGTGCACGTGGGAGGAGAGGTCGCACATGGTTGCACGCGTGGCCGTCTTTGCTGGCAAAGCAGCGGCGTCCTACCAGCTTGCCAAGTGCATCATCCACCTGATAAACTGGTGCTCTTTCATCACTATCTCCTGTGTGCCGCACTTGCATCTGCACCATGCTCATGCTGTTAGCAGCCCTGGACGGTACATCGTGGACGTGGACCTTACAAGCAGCAGATCTTGCCACCTGTATACCTCTGCTTGCAGCGTGGCAGCAACGGTTAACAATGATCCGGACGTTGGAGACATCCTCAAGATCGTCTTCCTGCCAAACTACAATGTGTCCCTTGCAGAGGTCCAACATGCTCTGTGCCCTTCATTGGTTTTCCATTGCCATTGTGTACTCCTCTCCAGGATAATATATAGTTCTAGCTCCCCAATTAGGACTTCACTCACCTGCAAACCTCACAAGCAAGCAGACCCACAGCCTGCACTAAGAGTCTGCACTGATGAACTTGTCTCTGCAGGTCATCATACCTGCCAATGACATCTCACAGCACATCAGCACGGCAGGCATGGAGGCCAGTGGCACCTCCAACATGAAGTTTGTAATGAATGGCGGGCTTGTCGTAGGCACCATGGATGGCGCCAACATTGAGATTGCTGACGCGATTGGCCGCGAGAACATGTTCATCTTCGGTGCAACCGCGGAGGAGACAGACCTTCTGCGCGATGCCCTCAAGTACCGCCACCTTATGCTGGACGACCGCCTTTCTCAGGCAAGCACACAATGACTCTCTTACTAGCAGATTAGCATATTTCTAAGTTGCGATGAGCATACATAGACCTGGGCACACTCACCTTGCCAGTTAAGGAGCTCGCAGCAGTGCCCCAATATCCCAGTCAAGAGCTTGCTTGGTTGTGCAGGTCTTCCACACACTTGAGGTGGGCACATTCGGGCCATATGACGACTTCCGACCGGTGCTGGATCCCCTCCGGCAAGGCCACGACAACTACCTCATCAGCCACGATTGGCCATCTTACCTTGATGCCCAGGTACCCAATGGCTCGACGGCGACTATGCTAAACCCCGTGTTCACCTGACATACTTTGGCTGCGTGCTTCTTGGAATAAGGACTAAAGACGTCAACATCTTCGGCAGGCCCTTCTCATGTTGCTATTATTGCAGCCAACCATTAAGGAAGGCTCCTCCAGCTAATGTTTGGGATGACTGTAGATTTTGACTTCGACTTTGCAGCACTCAGTGGACCAGATCTTCTCCGACCCTTTTGACTGGACGCGCCGCTGCATTGTAAGCGCCAACTTGCAGATCACGGTGGCAGTTTCATAGATCTGCCAATCCATGCTCTCATCAGGGCCCACATTGATTTTGGGCTTCTGTTATATGCACAGGTTGCTTGCGATTGACTCAGCAATGTGTCTACAAGGGCCTCATCATCATCCTTGTGTGTGGTTGCTGTCTGCTCTTGGCAGGCGAGCACGGCATTGATGGGGCAGTTCAGCAGCGACCGCACCGTCCAGGAGTATGCGCAGGACATCTGGCGCCTCAAGGTAAAGGCAGCTGGAGGAATGTGGCTTGTCCTTTGGGTTGCAACTGCAGGTGTATGAGGCTCTCACTGACATGTGAGGTGCTTACATGTGAGGGGCTTACACTGAGAAATTTTCTGCTGCATGGTCTGGCACGCAGGCATTGCCAATGAAGCCGAGCAAGTGACACACACTGTACATACAGAGACGTAGAATCCTGGCGGCGTTGCGAGGGGCTGCCACTGGCAGGCAGATGGGCACAGCTGAGAGTGTGCTGGAAGGGGTGGCGCTATCCGCTTACTTGGTGCCCGCCATCTACTCATCAGGCCCAGGAGCTGCACCGCACTCGGCGCTGGTGAAGGGTGGCGGCAGCTCGCACGTCGCATGTGTGATTGGTAGTAATCTTAACTGTTAGGGAGGTAGTTCATGGGTAGCAAAGGGGATTCAATTTACCAGGGTGTGTTAAGAAAAAGCTGGTGGAGGTAGTTGCAGGTGCAGTGTTGTGTGGTTGTGTGTGCATCGTTCATCACGGTGGTCGATGTACGGTTCTTGCCTTGCAGAAACGCTCGCTTGGAGCCTCAGATCGCAGCAACATGTGTGCCTCGCATCCAAGTTTGTCAATCCTCTTCTACTGCACACGCTGGCCGGCTCGTCGAACATGTGCTTACTTACCCCCTTACCGGAGTCAGTCCACGTACATGAGATTACCAAGACAGCATCAGAAGTTTCAACCAAAGACCTGGTTCGGCCAAAGACCAGGCGGGAGGCAGGTGGAGCACCAGTATCAGCCGCGCTGCCCGTCAGGCAGCTCGCTCTCCTCATCCTGTAAGAAGCATGTAAGGTGGTGCCATCAGGCAATGCCTGGCCACTGCAAAGCACAGTGGGTTAACGGCGACACTGCGGAGCCATTGCAGGACGGCCGAGGTCACCGACCTCCTGCACGTCCTCCAGGCCCCGGTCCATGTCGATGATGCGCTGCAGCCTGCAGCAGCCCCATATCAGTGGCAAGCGCACCACTGGTGCTTCAGCCGCGTGGCAAGGCCTGTGCATGCATGAGTAGCGCAGACCTCTGCCGGCTGCGCGCCCGGGCCTCGGCAGCTTCAAGCGACAGCTCCTTTTCCACCTGCATGGATTCAGGATTTAGAATAAGGTGCGCCTCAGGTCAGCTGGATAGCTAGGACAGAGGATGTGAAGAGGCGAGGTGCTGCTTGCCAAAGAGCTTGGCAAGAGCAGGCAATCCGTGGAGCACATACAAGCACTTCGCGCAGCTGTGCTGCGTAATCCCGGCGCCGTCGCAAGTCCTCAATGGCTCGCCAGGCCAGGGCCACCGCTGCCACCGCTGTGCCGCTCACTGCTGCGGCTGCCAGCCGCGGCCTCTGCCAGGCGAGCATGGCCCGCGTAGGCCCTCAGCGATCAGCAAACTGTGACTGCGAGCAGGCCGCACGGAAGTGGCAGCAGAAAGGAGAGCTGAGGCGTCTGCAGGAGGTGTCGGCACCTGGCCCACCGCTGGCGGCAGCCACCGGCGGCGCAGCTCTGCAGGCGCAACCTCCGCCACCTCTGCGTGCTGCCGCCGTATGCGGACAAGCTCCGCGTCCTAGCACACCAGACAGCGACACGCAGGCCAGCCGAGTCAGGCAAACCAAGTGGGGAGCTGGTGATTCCCTGCTGGGGTCCAGGCCCGAGGCTTCACAGGCTAGGTGTAAGGGTTTGGGTTTGGGTTTGGGGTCACATCTACCAAGCGCTATTTAAGGGTGCGACACGGTGCATAGGCAGGCGGCGGGCCCACCACGAGGTGCGCGTAGTGCGCGCGAGAGGTGGCATCGAAGGCGCCGGTGAAGGGCAGGCCGTGGTGCGACTGCCACGCCTGCAGCGCCGCCATGGTCTGCGCGCCAAAGTACCCCGTGCATCCATCCTGCGACTGGAAGAAGCCTGCAGAGCCCGGGCGCACGAGGACGAGGAGAGGAGGGGGGCCTCAGAGAAGAGGCCGGCCAGGGTGCAAGCGTGAAGGCGGTGCTGGAGACGGCGGGGTGACAGCTTCGCCGTGTGGGAAGCAGGGACTGCCGGAAGCGACATGGGCTTGGAGAGCGGAGCGTGTTGCCAAGAACCCAATGAAATCCTGGGCCCACAGCCCCAGACCTCGTCCACCGCTGTCCGTGATGAGCCCCACAGAGCGCTACAGCGCAGCTCCACACAGAACGACTAGACGTCGACCATATGAAGCGAGCAGCCGAGAGAGTGCATGGTACACTCGTCCGAAACAGAACCATCACATCTAGACCGTATGAAGCTTGTCGTCAAGGGCTTACATGGTACACTCTTTCGGACGGAGGGGAGGAGGGAAAGGGAAGAGGGAGGGGGCGCGCGCACCCTGGTCCTGCAGGTACCGCTGCAGCTGCCGCACGGGCTCGCCGTCGTCGCCGTGCCGGAGCTCCCCGTCGCCCACGTCGTACGCGCGCTTCCCGCCGGACCGCGCGGCGCGCGCGCCGCGTCAGCCTTAACCAAAACCCTTAACCCCAAACACCTAATGCTAAGCCCTAAAACCCTAAGCCCAGCCCTAACCCTGAACTCTTAGTCCTAACCTAAGCCCTGAATCCTTAAACCCTGAATACTTAAGGGGCAGGGCGCCGCAAGGGCGCGCGCTCACCGCGCCGGCGCGGCGCAGGAGGCAGAGGTCGTCCTCGGCGAGCCGCGCCAGCGGCGGCGGCGGCNGCGGCCTGCGGCGGGGCCTGCGGCGTTGGCCCGGAGTGAAAGCCGTGCGGCGGCGGCGGCACGAGCGCGGCGCGCATGCCGGTCGGAGCTGCGGGGGCAGCTCGGGATGCTTCAGGGTTTGGGGTTTAAGGGCCTGGCTCTGCAACCCCTGCCTCCCCACCACTCTCGACGTGCCTCGTTCCGGGATAGTTTCGGGGATGGTTTCCCGGCAGCTAGTCTGTCGGATCTGAGGCTCCTCAATCGTCACTACTGAGTGATCCATCCTCCCCCTGTTCTGACATAGCATCTTCCGACCCCTTTGTAGCTGCTCCACGCTTGTAGGCCCCTCCGAACCTTTGTCAATTCCTTTTGGGCTGGCTTTTCGCAGCCCTTGCCCCCATTGGGAGTGCCAATTCTTGTTTCCCAGCTGCGAGTTACTCGGACTTGCTGCTTCTCACTCGTGGGTACTGAGCTTCCCTCGCTCTGTCTACGTGCTGACTCGTGAATGCTGAGCGGGTCAGCTTAGCAGCAGGTGATGTGCATCTGTCAATGTGCCTGCCTTTGTACCTGGCCACTCAGGCCCTCCGTCACTCTATACACTCTCCATTCCTCCCCACCTCTGCTCGCGGACCCCATGCTTTACTATACCCCTTACATGCTTTTCTGGCCCCTTCGAATTTTAGGAACTCTTTCATTCCGGGCTGGCCAATCACAGCCATCGCCCTCTGCTGGACCAGTTCTTCTTCTTCTATCAAAAGAAGGGGCTCCTCCAATGGAAGAAGTGGCACTCCAGATGGGGGCAAGGGCTGTGATAAGCCAGCCCAGAAAGAATTGACAAGGGTTCGGAGGGGCCGACAGGCGTTTAGCAGCTACAGAGGGGCCTGAAGATGTCATGTCAGCACAGGGGGAGGATGGATCACTCAGTAATTACGAGTGAGGAGCCGCAGATCCGACAGACTAGCTGCCGGAAAACTATCCCCCTGCCGAAAGCCAGATGTCGCAGCGAGAGCACGGCCAGCACGCAGATGTAGAGCATGGGCCATGGACCGCTGGAGGGACACTGACAATCTCATCCGGTATACCTGAGCCCACGAGCCAGCTGCGTTGAAGTCAGCCGGCTCGCCGCGCCTGCGGGACACAGCACGGCGCGCAAGCCGGACCAGCAGGTCGAGCCACTGGGACCCGAGAAAGAGCTCGCCCATTGAGGATAGGGGCTGGAACAGAGCCCCGTGCACGTCCACCGCCAAGGGGACGAACTCATCTGTAGGCTGGTGGTCGGAGTGCTTGGCCGCCTTGCTGCGAGCGGCCTTCGCCGCAGCATGCCCTGCCCGCGAGGCAGAGAGCCGCGGGTTGGAAGGCAATGGCACTCCAAATGGGGGCAAGGGCTGTGAAATGCCAGCCCGAAGAGAACTGACAAAGTTCGAAGGGGTCAGAAGCGCTATTTCAGAGCCGGTCAAGGACGAACCACTCAAAACCCACGAGTGTGGAGCCGCAGATCCGAAAGATTAGCTGCCGGGGGGGAGAGAGAAGTGGCTCACCCAATGAGGAAAGCAAGCAAGCTAAAAGGATGCCATGCGGGCTATTAGTAAGTGGAGGCCATACAGCAAGTCCAGGCCGTCTCCTCGAGGCTAGTAGCAAGGCGACCAATGCAGGTAGCTATGGCGAAATTACTGACTGCCGACTGCTAGATGGGAATCACTCGAGGCAGGGTAGGGTCGGGCGAGAGGCACCAGCCTGGGGGGGCCTCATCAGAGCCAAAGCGTCGATCGATGCAGAAAGGCCACAACCCTGGCAGAGCAGCTGAGCTGCAGTAGCAGCAGCAGGAGCAGGAGCAGGAGGAGGAGCGCAGCAGCAAGCGCAGCGGCAGGAGCTGCAGCCGAGCAGCAGAAGCAGCAGGAAGGAAGCAGGAGAGGCAGCACTCACAGGAGCCAGCCCCAAGAAAAGGAAAATGCGTGTATATTAAGAGATGGGGAGGCCATGTGTGGCCAAGTACAAAGGCAAGCACGTTGGACAAATGTATGTCACCTGCTGCTAAGCTGACCCGCTCAGTAACCACGAGTCAGCACATAGAGGTCGCTAGCTGACGCTCGAATACCGGACGGCAATTGACTAGCTCTTGTGCCAGCAGCTAAGGCTCGACCAGCTTTCTGATGCAGAGCATACGCCTGAGCTCGTTGCAGACAGGTTGACACTCGACGTCGCAGAAATGACAGATAGGCTGCCGGCATACCCATCTGGGCTGGGAGCATTTCCTCGCGTCGTGCATATCCCAGACTCGCTATGTTCTCGAGTAGGGTATGGAAGCGAGGACCCAAGCAGCCGAAAGTGTCGATTGCGGCCGGGAGGAGGTGGTCACTGCGGGGGTAGTCTGAGTAGTGTCGGAGCTTTTTCTGCTCAGCACCTCCCACTGCGTGGCCAGCAATGTGTGTGGAAGCGGAACTCTTGTATGCCTCAGTCACCACCACATCAACCAAAGCTCGTGGGCCTCCGCCAGGTTGTACACCCACAATGTCCAGGGTGCGACGGTGATGGCCTCCCTAGGGAGTGCGCTCAGGTGACAGAGGGATCCCCGCCCGTGTGAAAGGGACCCCGGAAGAGCTCCCGCCGGAGGAAGTTCCTCCCAGCCCTACGCCTCCGGCAGTATCAGGCGTCGGGGCGTTCAATTTAGGACGGCCAAGACGTCGGGGGAAGGAAGCTCCGACGTCTGGCGTCTGGCCGGGAGGGAAACTCGACGCGCCAGCTGGGTTGCCGTTGCCCCCCCCCCCTCCTCCCCCCTCCCAAGCTCGCTCGGCCTTGCCCGCTCCGCCGACGCCGCCACCGCCGCAGCCGCCGCCGCCGCCGCCGTGGCGCAAGCTTCCGGACGATGTGGGCGCCTGGCAGTGCAGGCGGCGTCAGCGGCGGCAGCGACGGCGGCGGCGGCGGCGGCGGCGGCGGCGGCGGCGGAGACGAGCTCGTCCCGCGGGCGTGGAGGCGCTGCGCTTGAGCGCTGGGAGAGCCGGCGGGTTGCGCTGCTGTCTGCGGCAAAGGTCCTGGCGAGGCTAGTGGCGTAGGAGGGGGCGCAAGCGGCGAGAGCCGCATGGAGTAGAGCTTCGCAGTGCGCGGGCGGCCCGCCATGGACATGCGGCGCGTGCACAGCTCGCCGAGGATGTCCGGCGGCAAGCGGGTGCAGGCGGCCAAGCGGCGGGCGCCCGACGACTCGGGCAACGCCGTGCGCAAGCTGCTGCGGCGCGAGATCTCGCGCGCGGGCAACTGCGCGTTCAACCACAGCAACGCGCAGGAGAAATTCCGCAACGCCCACCTCCAGGTGCGGATTGCTCGCCTCCGGCTGGCACCCCTTGCGCTGCCGTCCCTCCCTCTGGCACAACAACGCCCCACAAGCCCTCTCGCTCTGTCACTCAAAACCCATGTCAAGCTCCATCACTTGGCCACTCAGGCCCTCCATCACTCGACACACACTCCAAAGCTAGTTCAAGCTCTTTCGCTCTGCCCACGTAACCCCTTTCCTTGTGTGTGCAGCCTCTTTTCCCCTCTCCCACCTTCCTTGCCTCATTGTCTAGCACTCCTGTCCCACTATCCCAACCACACGCCAGAATGCACAGCAACGCTTTCCTACCCGCCTCTGAACATCAGCAGCAGCTTCTAGCTCTTGCCCAAACCCGTTTCTCTTGTCCTTCTGCACATGGGCTCCCTGCCTTTGCCCTGCAGCAGGTGATGTACAACCATAGGGGTGCTTGTCTTTTTACTCGGCTACTCAGGCCCCTCCATCACCCGATACACGTCTTGATGCCTCCACTGCTCAGTCCTAGACTCGACCTTGGTCCTATGACCTCACTCTCCCAGCCCCCTCTCTTCCCCAACATTCCCTCCTTACTTTCTCCATGCCTCTTTCTCAAACCCCGTCCGCCCCCTCACCATCTCCTCCCCTCCATCTCCTTGCCCTTGGTCCCGCCCTTGATAAGTTATTCTGTTCTTGCCCCTCCCTCTCCCCTCTTCTTGTCACAGGCTCACCTTGCATTTCCTCCTTCCCCCCGTCCACGCGCCTTTCCTGCTTGCAGGAGGAGTTTGACACACATGACCCCAAGGCGCACCAGTTTGTGAAGCTGGCCTTCCTCAAGAAGCGGTCGCGCATTGTGGAGATTGTGGCGGCGCGCGATGTCATCTTTGCGCTCGCGCACTCTGGCGTTTGTGCTGCATTCAGCCGAGGTGCCAGGCCCGCCGCCGCAACTGGCCTGGCATTGCTATGCTGACCGCCTCCTTCCCACATTGCCTGTCACCTTCCTTTGCTTTGCCCTCTGTCTTCTGCGCAAGGGCAGCTCCATGGAGTTCCTCCTCCCTCCTCCCTACTACTCACTCCTCCTCCAGTGCACCCCGTTCTCTGAAAAGCTCCAGCTGTCCCCCTCCCCACCCTCAACCCTCCTTTTCATACCATGCGCCCCTTGCTCTCCCCC
Source organism: Spirogloea muscicola (assembly GCA_009602725.1). Taxonomy (NCBI): domain Eukaryota; kingdom Viridiplantae; phylum Streptophyta; class Zygnematophyceae; order Spirogloeales; family Spirogloeaceae; genus Spirogloea; species Spirogloea muscicola. The sequence continues at coordinate 101,596 of WELB01000027.1, forward strand.
ACTGTCAAGGCCTTTTCTCCAGTCCGCCTAACTTGTTTGGTAACTGGCGCTGTTCATGTGCAGAGACAAACAAGCGCATCTGCTTTCTGAACATCCACGCGGACGAGGTGATCCGGTCGCTGTTCCACAACAAGAACAACGACTCACTCATCACCGTGTCGGTGTACGAGAGTGACAATTTCTCGTCACTCAAGTGCCGGACAACGCCGATCGAGTACATTCGGCGTGGCCAGCCTGACGCCGGCTTCCCGCTGTTTGAGTCTGAGTCGCTGCGCTGGCCGGGCTTCGTTGAGTTTGATGACGTCAATGGCAAGGTTCTCACCTACTCCGCTGCTGAACGCATCTACAAGGTCTTTGACCTCAAAAACTACAACCTCCTCTACTCGGTCGCCAACAAAAATGTCCAGGAAATCAAGATAAGGTGAGGGGGCACTGCCGCTCGTTTGTTGGCTTTTCCTCTCGGTCGCCTTGCCGTGGTGAGAGTCTGGGAGAGAGGATGGGTCCATCACTAGCTCTGACTTGCAAACGTGGCAATCTAGATTTGTCGGTTGCTTATGCCACCAAGCTCTTGCTGGCGTGTGATGGTACTATTGTGCAGCCCGGGCATCATGCTGCTCATCTTCAACCGGCAGCCGAGCCACGTGACGCTGACGATCCTGTCCATTGAGGACGGGACGGTGCTCAAGCGCTTCAACCATCTGCTGCACCGCAACAAGAAGGTGGACTTCATTGAGCAGTTCAATGAGAAGCTGCTTGTGAAGCAGGAAAACGAGAACCTCCAGATCCTCGACGTAAGTTGACTCGACTGTTGCCTGGGCGTTGCCACTGTTGTAGTTGGTCCCAATGTTACTGTGATTGAGCTTCAATGATCTGGACTAATCCAACGATAGTTGGGCAACTGGCGCAGGTGCGGAACCTGCACCTGACGGAGGTGAGCGCGACCGAGTTCATGACACCGTCGGCTTTCATATTCCTCTACGAGAACCAGCTCTTCTTGACGTTCCGTAACCGCACGGTGGCCGTCTGGAACTTTCGTGGCGAGCTCGTCACGCAGTTCGAGGACCACCTACTTTGGTACCCCGACTGTAACACCAACAACATCTACATCACGTCCGAGCAGGACCTGATTTTCTCCTACTGCAAGGCCTCACCGCTTGCCTTTCCTGATGCCGCTGGCTGCGGTGAGCCCGCCACCTTCAGCAGCCGTCATGCTGCCGGCTCTAGCAATGTGCTGGTCACTGCTGCTGGCAGTGCAATGTACTTGTGCACTTGGGCATTGCCCGTCACTGCTCACCTGGAGAAGTGCTTGAGATTCCAAGACTCAGCTGCTGAGGGTTTGCATATGTTGCTGGAGTTACAGTAGTATAGAAGCTAAAGGCAATAGACCCATGAGCTGTTCTGTGGAGACTGATACGCGCATTGGTGCTGGCGCATGGTTTGCTTGGCCAGGTTCGATCAACATAAGCAATATACTTACAGGTCGTTGCATGGCAAAGATCCGGGCGGACGACAAGAGCGTGCGTATTGCGCCGCGGGCGTCAGCGAACTCATCAGTCATCCGCTCAAGCGTCGCCGAGGCGCTCGAAGACGTGACCGCCCTCTTCTACGACGAGGAGCGCAATGAGATCTATACGGGCAACCGCAACGGCCTTGTGCATGTCTGGTCCAACTGAGGCGGCTCTGCCGCCCCTTTCCTACCTCGCTGCGCTGCCCTGTGCCGCCGCTGGCCGCGCCGACTCGCCGCTGCCAATCGAGAAGCCATTGCCAGGCCCTCAAGCAGGTTCGGCAAGTGGCAGCAAACGAGCTCGTCAGGCGGTTGTGAGCCAGTGCTGCTTGTCGGTCTGAGCTGCGGGGACGATCTTCGCTCCAAGCAGCAGCCATGTTGCACCGTGCGGCACACATGTCAACCTGAGCTGAGACGTGAGCCCCAACGTGACAACGACTGCCAAGGCGAGCATGCTGGATGCCAGAAGCTGGCATCGCTCCAAGAGCTTGCGAGCAAGTGCCGAAGCCCAAGCCTGCTCGACTGCCAGACGTGCAACATCCCCCTATGCCTAAGAGCCGGCCTGCGCAGCTCCTACCAAGCAGTGAGACTGCTTTCGTCGAGGAGCACCAAGAGTGCCGACGCAAGGGCAATGCTTAGGCCTAGTAGTTCTGCCTTGCATTATGCTGGCCTTTAGTCCATGAAATGATGCTCAGGACAGAAAGGATGAGGGCAAGAGTGGAGCTCAAGCTTTAGATCCAGAGTTGGGTGGGGTCCAAGGCCTTGCACCCTGATCCATGGCCCAGTTAGCTGAAAACCATTTAGCAGCTCCCTGCTTTGACTGAGTCTGGCTGGACATATTTTGACTCAAAGTCAATCAAGTCAGACCACTCGAGAGAAGTGCATGATCACTGCAGCAGCTTGTGGCTCTAGTCGACTAAAGAAGAAGCACTTCCGTGTGAAGCAATGGCTGTGAAAGGCCAGCCCAAGGAAAGGAATGGAGTGTGTGTCGAGTGTCGGAGGGCCTGAGTGGCCAAGAACAAAGGCAAGTACAGTGACAGGTGTACATCACCTGCTGCTAAGCTGACCCGGTCAGTAAGCACGGGTCAGCAAGTAGAGGTCGCTCACTGATGCCGAATAGCAGACGGCAAATGACAAGCCCTTGCGTCACCAGCTAAAGCTCGACCAGCTATCTGGTGCGACGCATGAGCCTGAGCTCGCTGCAAACATGGCTGACAGACGACGTCGCAAGAACGACAACAGGCTGCCCTCAGCTGGAGCATGCCCAGCTTGATCCTGGGAGATCAGAGATGGAGGCAAAGACCGGATGAGTTAGACGCTGCAGCGAGCCAGCTGGGTTCAAGTGCAGCTCTCCTCGCCCTCCTCACCGTCTCCTCTGCGCCACTAGCCCTCACAGAAGAAAGTGCTCGCCCATTGAGAATAGGGGCTGGAACAACCAGCCCGAAAAACACAGAGCGCGGAGGTCGCCGCCAATCTATGGCAGCTTGCAGTGCATCCTGACAAACGGCAGGCTAGAGCCGCCTGCGCCGCTCCTGGCTGCACCTCGGAAGCCCAACAAGTGGCTCCGCGTACGTAGGCAGGTGGAGCAGACCTCACTACATCCCAGCCTTTCTGGGGCGGCCTTGACGGCGTCCGTCGACGTGGGCCTGGGAGTGGCTGCCGAGGCCGCGGAGGAGCCAGGTCTCTGGACTCTGGACGGCGGTCCTTGCGGCGGGGCCTGAGCAGCCGGACCAGGCAGCACCATGATCAAGCGGCGCGACTACCGCTTGCTGCACGGCTCTGGTGGTGGCGGCGGCGAAGGCAGCGCCTCCGGCAGCTCCAGCTCGAGCTCCGACTCGAGCTCTGGCGCCGGAGCCGGCGGCGGCGACGAGCCCTGGCCAGGCGAGCACGCCGCCGATTGCGCCGGCGCCACGGTCTTGCTGCGGCGGGGCAGCCGGTTGCGCCCATGTCGTGCAGCTCCATGCCCGCCTGCGCTGTCCACCAACCCATCAGAGCGCGCTCTATTCTGGGCCTGACTGTGGTGGGCCGTACGCAGCTTCGGAGCACGAGAGCGACGTGGAGTCGCCAGATGCAGATCACGCGAGCGCTCGCACAGGTATGTCATGGCGCTTGCCTGTCGCTTCTTTCACAATCAAGGAGGCCTGCCCTGTGACCAACCAGGAGCAGAATCTGTGGGGGCCCAAGTGGCTTGCAAGTTTGGCGCGCCACTCAGTAGTGCCAGCAACCATCTGTACAACTGGCTCTTGTGGGATTCGGGGGACAGTCTCACATGCTTCAGGTGGGCCCCATTATCGCAAAAGTGTTGAGTCGCTCACTCATGTTGTGTCTCAACCTTTGCGCAGTGGAGCCAAGGTCTGATGAAGGCGGCCGCAGGGGAGCCAGGGCAAGGAGAGGCAGAAGCGTCCGAGTTGATGAGAAGTCAGCCAGCGATATCATCAACGAGAGTGGAAGAGACGCAGCTGAGGAAGGCGACGAGGACGAAGACGCAGACGAGTGCGAGGACATTGCACGGACGCCAGAGGATGAGGTGGAGGTGGAGGAGGAGGAGGAGGAGGAGGAGGAGGAGGGGGAGGAGGAGGAGGAGAAGGAGGAGGAGGAGGAGGTTGAGGAGGAGGAGGAGGAGGAGGAGCAGAGGCTGCTGCACGCACCGCCCTCCGCGCTCAAGCGACAGTGGGCGGAGGCTGTCCTGGAGGACGACGACGAGGGCAGCGATGTCTGCGGAAGTGACTCGGAGCTCGAGGCGCATATGGAGGAAGGCGGCCTCGTGCTCTGTGTCGGGCTGGCCGGCCGCGTCCTCAAGTGCCGCATCTGCCCCCAGGCCGTCTGCCTCTCTGAGAAGTCCATGGAAGCCCACCTGGCGTCCAAGGTGCCACACAGCTTCCACTCTTGAAAGGGTCACATCCTTTGTCCCAAAACCTCAAACCCCTAGGCTCTGACTCATTCGTAAGTGCTCATTGTCATCTCAAAGCTCTGCACTATATTTTTAATCACAGACTGCGAGTAGTTGAATGCTAGCAAACTCTGTTTGCGATCTCATTCAGGGGTTTGAGAGATACTGTCAGACCTGCGTCTGTCGTCACTACGGGCTGGCATTTAGAATGCGTGTCTTCTCCTCCTCAAGTCAGCTGGTTGAAGTCAATCAGCATAAACCCAGATGTTGGACCCTGGCGTGCGTGGACACAGGGCCACGCTCGATCACTGAAGAAATCCAGAGAAGGGCGGCTAGCGGTGATGCTCAACAGCGAAGGCGAGGAGGAGGAGGCCACTGAGACGCACACCGAGCGCCTCCAGCGACTATCACAGGCTGCAGCACCAGTGAGCATTGTTTCCTGCAGGCAGTGAGAAAATCGGGAGCTTGTTGGAATACAATTTATGATGGACAATGGCAGAGGTCCTCACTAATTTGAGAAGTATTGAAGGGGACATTCATCAGATTGGTCTTCTGAAAGTGGCAAACAGAGGTGTTTTTAAGTGGCGGGTCTCACGGAAGTAAGCCGGAAAAGCAGCTGCACGATGTCGAATAAGAACCGCACAAGAAGCTCACATCCACTGCGCTTGCTTTATGTCACTGTCAGATACAAGTGCGCAGTGACCGGAAGAGCCGAGGGCGGCAGCGGCAGCGCAAGCGCGCCAAGCTGAAGGTCGGTGACCGACATCCCTGGTGGCGGGTGGCAAGCATTGGCTGCATGCAAGCGCATGCACCTTGATAGATGTCTCAAGTTTCTGTCTGCCATTTGAGATGGCATGGCTGCTCCAGCTAAGTGTGCTCATCTGCAATGACATGGTCTGCTCTCGCCTTGCAATGAGGAGCTCTGCCTTGAGCTTGTTGGATTTCAGGTAACGGCTGCTAAGGAGGGCACAACTTCTGCGGAAGCAACTCCCACAGTACAGAGTACGCCACCGAGGAAAGATGCTGCATCGGCACGCCCAAGTGCTACCCGAGCTGCCGTTATGGCCGGTACCGTTGCTTCTGTTATGCTACCAGTGAAGCCCGCCACAAAGAAGCAAGGCAGAAAGTTGAGGAAAAGAACAGAATGAATTTAAGGAGCTTAACCGATAGGCATCATCCATACATGGAAAGATTAGGCAAGCGACTGGGTTGTCGCTGAGCAGCCTGGCTTCAGCATTGGCCATGGCAAGGCTTGGCCTTCTGCCTACTAATGTCACCTTGCATGATCCAAAGAGATACTAAGCCGTGCATCATTGGACATCCTTCTCGGGCTGGTCACTCAGCCACCGTTCCTGGTGGAGGAGCCCCTTCTCTCCTCCATCCAAGCAGTCGTAAGGTACACAAAGGACCCGCATGTTGGTGCAGGTCCAACATGGGGGCAGGGTGTACAGGCAGCTCTGAGCCCTTTGGATCGCACATCTCCTATGTAATTTACCTGTACATGTGTTCGATCACTTCCAGTCTGCATGATATCATGTCTGGGTGAGCCATCGCCATGCACACACTCTGCTCCTTGGAGCACCTTCTATGTATAACATGGTCCCAGAGACCTCTGCATGCTGTATCTGATGGCACAGCGTCAAAGTGAAGAAATGGCCCAAGCAAAACCCTGCTCACAGTGAGCTGACTGCTACAACATTATGTCCACGACGTAGGCAGAACCTGGGCTTCTTCTTGACTATCGGAACTTGCTCACAGTGAGGACTGCTGCCAAGAGCTTGTAGGTGACTCGGCGAGCTTGACAAGGGGCAGCCCATGCCTCTCAGCTTGCAGAAGAAGCTGCACTCCGCTCCTCACTGAGCTGCAGGTTCTCCATCAAAGCTGGCCTGATGTGAGTCTTGGCCCCCCCCTTGCTGGAGCACCTCTTGGCAGCCACCATCATTAGCTGCGGTGGTTGACCAAGTGACTCGACGTTCTCCACGTTCTCAATGTCACGCTCAGAATCTGTCATAGCATTGACTGCCGCAGCACGGTGCCGTCTCGCATGTTGTATCCTCTGGCCAACTGCGAAGTCCACATCTGAGCTGTCTTCCATGGCAACTTGATCTTTGCTCGATTCATTTGCAACTGCCTCAACCGGACTCTGCCGCTCCAAGTCTCCAGCCGGCAAGAGCTCCTCAACTCCAGAGCCTGTGGAGGACGTCGATAGCCGGGCCATTGCTTGGGCTTTGCTCTGCCGGCGAGGCTGTTGCCGCCTCGCCTTTGGCGCCTCGTCACCACTGGCAGCTTGCAGCCCTGGATTGCCTGGCAATGCATACAGTGAGCCTGCGGTCTTGCATGCATACACTGCAACAAACGCAAGTCACAAAGGATAGGAAGAACTAGAGTATTGGACATATAACAGATGTTGCCTCTGTCAAGACTGCAGGTTGCTTGCAATGTCAGGGTGAAGGTTACATCTGCGATTAGAGTAACACAAGCTGTCAATCACACCTGAGCGAGACTTGCGGCGCTGCAATTCTGTGGACTGCTGAGGCTGCCTAGACTCCTGCAGAGTGCCACCGTCATCCACCTCAACACCGTCGCCCTCCCTTGATGATGGAGCTGCAGCCAGACCTGGCAGGAGCATGAAGCTTCTGACTCTCAGTAACCAACAAATGTGGGCCACCGCAGCACAGCGAGCCGGTTGCCAGCGCCGGTATGCGGGGATGCAAGGACACAGACCATCCAGCAGAGCTTGGAGGTCATCGTTGGAGATGGGCGCCGCAGGTGCGCTGCTGCTGTCGAGCGACAGCTGCTCCAGCCTGGCCATCATGTCCTGTAGCTCCATGATCGCGGCACCATCGCCGACAACCTCCTCTGCCATTCTGTCGCAACCAAGTTTGCAGCTCCATCAGCGACAAAAGTATTCCTTAATTGTAGTCAGTGGCCTGCAGTCAGGTGCCCGAAAAGCGTCCAGTATTACTGCGCACCTGGGAGCAAGGGCGAGGAGGACAGCTATCGGCTCCTGCTGCGACGGACGGAGCGTCAGTGCCGATAAGCACTTCATAAGCAGTGCCAAGAATGCGCGGCGGTCGGGCCGCGGGCGGCCGCGCACAACTTCTGCTGCCAGCTGGAGGGCAAGCGCCTCGTGGCCCCTATCTGTGTCGTCCTCGTCCACGACAGGCGCCGGCGCAGCTGGGAGGCCCCTGTCACTGGCTGGAATCGAGTCATCCGCATTGTCAGCGCCCTGCTGCGCTGCCAGCAGCGGCCGCTGCAGCAGGGCGACCATGAGCCGTGCGAGCTGCGCCGCCTGCCTGCGCACAGCGAGCAGCCGACGTCGGTGTCAGCTGCTGGCAAGGGCGGCCTTCGTGCCAAAATGGTGTTGCACATGAAGGCACCTATTTCATCACTTGATTGACTGATAGCCTTAGCTAATCAAGTACTTATGTAAGCATGTAAGAATGGTCTCAGTCATACTTGCAATGACAGACTTTGCTTCTTCTAATTGGTGTAGTTACACCGATACTCACTTGCGCTTGGCAGTCGCCACACGTGCGCCGTCGGTGAGCTGCGGCCAGCTCCGCAGGACCACCTCGAGGAAGACGGCGGCGATGGCCCGCTGCGGTCACGACGGCACGCACAACGCCGGATCAGCAGGCCTGCTTTGGCAGAGGGGGTTCTCGCTGTCGTCTGCTGGCGTAGATGTCCGAGCTCTGCGACGGCGGCGACGATAAGGGGCACGGAAGATGGAGGGTCTGCAGGGGAAGGCGATATCTCGCCTGGTTTGCAGCGGCCAGGACAGCGTAGTTCTCGAAGAAGACGTAGAGGCACTGCCGCAGCCGGGGCTTGCGGTCGCAGTCAAGGCTGCTGTACAGCGCCAGGAGCCGAGCCAGCGGCGTCGCCGTCTCGCTCGTTAGCAGCGGGGCGTCCGGCTGCGGTAGGCAGAGCAGGAGCTTCGCCAGGCCCTCGGCAGCGAGGCCGTGGATGCCCTCCACGGCGCCCCCTCCTCGCTCCCCGTCTGGTCCGCTGGCCTTGTCCCCTGCATCCCCTCCCTCCTCACCTCCCTCCTCACGTTCCTGGTCCTCATCCAGGAGGGCAACCAGGAGATCTGAGAGTTGGCGGCCGGCTGTGCCACCGCCGTCGCCGTCCTTTCCATCGAGGCCATCGGCACTGTGGCACAGCGTCAGGTCCACAAGGGCCTTGACCGCAGTCTGCCGCTCGCACGGTGCGCCGCTCGCGTCTGCCGCTGCTCTCTCCAGCACCGGCAGCGCCAGCTGGGCGGCGCCCGCGTCCATGTGCCCGAGCAGCGCCAAGCAGCGCAGGCCCGCGGTGCGGACGTGGGCATCGCCGTGACCAGCCTGTGGCAGGAACAACAGCGAGCGTCACAAGCGCCGGCTCGGTGGAACCAAAAGCAGGCACTCAGCAGAAGAGCGGTGGCAATAAGCGGCGGTGGCTCTCACCGCCGGCAGGAGCAGGTGGTCGAGCAGGGCGGCGGGGCTGGCGCCGGCGGTCGCTAGCTGGCGCGGCCCGGTGGCGCTGGAAAGCAGCACTTCGGCAGCACCGAGGGCGCGGCCCCAGTCCGTGGCTCCCTGGGGAGCGTCTACCCCTGGCGGCAAGCCGCCGAGCTCGCCGAGCGGCGCCGCGACGGCTGCTGCCCACTCGGCGCCCTCGCCGTGCACGCGGCGCGAGAACGTGCCCACCACGTCGCGCCACTGCGGGCAAGGGAGGCGACCGCAGCCACGTGTCATGCGACTGATCAGGCGAAGCCATGCCAGCAGCTCAAAGGTGCGGTAGTGGACCTGCTTGTCAGCCAGGAGGAAGGGCCGGTCTGGCGGCGCCTCGTCGGAGCCAGCTGCTGCCAGCTCAGAGCCAGCGCCGCTGCTGCCGCCGCCGTCGAGCAGGAGGCGGCGAACGAGGCCTGCGGCTGCTGCCCGCCCAGCCGCATCGGCGAAGTCCATGGGCACCGCCACATACAGGAGCTGCCGAGCGGCGAAGCGGGCCTCCGGCCCTGCACAGCCCGACGCGGCAGCGGCGGCCGTCAGCAGCGCCGCCAAGTGCAGCAGCAGGAGGGAGAGGAGGGAGAGGAGCGCTGCCGCACCGCCAGTCGCGAGGTGCCGCTCCACGAGCCGCACGTGGCCCGTGACGGTCGCCGGCAGCATCGCCTCCAGGGCTGCGTTGACGGCCGCCGCCTCCGCAGCGAGCATCGCCGCCTCGCCGCCACCGGTGGCCGCTGCTCTCCGGCCCTTGTCCTGCACAGCCGCCGGGCGCAGGGCAGAGGAGCCAGTCATAGCCATGTCAGCTCGACAGCGGCAGTCTCCCCCAGTCCTCCCTCCCTCCACCCTCCTGACGGCAGGCTGCAGATCATAAGCAGCTCAGGGACGGTGGCGCTCGCCTCGGCCTCGGCGTACAGTGCCTCGGTGAGGACGCGGAAGCACAGGGCGTGCTCCGGCGCGACACATTCGGCAGCGCCAGGGCTGGCGGCTCCCCCTTCCTCGGCCCACTCGGCCTGCTGCCGCAGCGTCGCCCCTGGGGACGGCCGGAGCAGCCCGGCCTCCACAAAGCGCCGTGCAGCCAGCTCGGCAACCGCCTCGTTCTGCGGCCCGGCTGCCGGCGCCAGGCGCGCGAGCAGCAGCGCCACGTCGCCGCCGCAGTGGTGGCCGCACCACGACTCCAGCATGGCGGCACACTCGCTGCGGGCCGCCGGCGCAGGGTCCGCCAGACCCTCGCGCAGCACGCGCACGCGCTGGTCCACACTGCCGAGGTGAGAGGACAGACACCCACTTCAATCAGGAGGGGAGGGAGAGAGGAGGGAGGAGGGGGGCCGATGAGGGGACTTCAGATGGGTGCGGCTTGCCTGAGGGCCGTCATGGGCAGCTTGTGAGCGAGCCACGAGAAGGCGGCACGGCGGACGCCCTCGTTGATGTCGGTGACGCGCTCCAGCACAGCCGCAGCAGCCGCCGGGCACGGCGGGAGGCTCGCCACGATCGCGCGCCGCACGTCCTGCAGCAGCCATGGCGGCCCGGAGGTGGAGCCGACACTTCTGGTCAGGCCGCAACTAAGGTCAGAGTAGACGACGGTGGTGGAGAAGGAGACATGGAGGTCTGCGCAGGGCCGTTGGCTCACGGCGCTCTTGTCGGTGCGGAGGAGCTCGCAGTAGAGCGCGAGCGTGGTGTCGCCGGCGTAGTCTCCGGCGTCGCCGGGGTCCGCCATGCGGGCGAGCCCGCGCACGGCCGCGGCGCGCGCGGCGGTGAGGCGGTCGCGGAGGCGGCCCTGCGTGGCGGCCTGGAGGTCGTCCCACACGTCGTCGG
>WELB01000027.1:113374-123838 GCA_009602725.1 Spirogloea muscicola
CCGCGGGCCTCGACGAGCTGCGCCGCCGGCAGGGCCTGACGCGGCGGCGGCGGCGGCGGCAGGATCGAGCTGTGGAGGGGCCGCCACGTGGCGTTCTGCCTCCAGGGCCTGCAGCGCCTCTCCGGCCTCTACGCCGCGTTGGACGCCAGGTGCGCCGGCGGCTGCGGTGGGCCCGCTCGCCAGTGCCGCACCGCCCTCGAGCCCAGCGGCACTGCCGCTCGGGACCCACATCAGTCAAACCCACTTAACTCAAACCCAAACCTATAATCCTTAACCCATATCGTTAAACCCTCCCTGACGCTGCCTCCTCCGCCGCCCGCCATGGCCGCCGCCGCTGCCGGCCGTCTGTGCCAGCCGGCCGTGGGTGTGCTACTGGATCCTCCACTCGCTGGCGCTGCTGGGCCACCGGCTGGAGCGCCGCCTCGCCGACAGCTGCGCAGCCTTCCTGGCCCGCTGCCAGGTGCGGCGTCTGCCCCACCTTGGCAGCCGCGGCTTCTCAAACGTCACACTCCGGCGCGACCGACGGGTCTCGGTGCCTCTCCCGTCATGCTTCGTCTTGCTTTGGCAGCGGCTGTCTCTGATCAGCATGCGCTGCCATTACTGGGTCCTGCGTGTGTTGCAGCACCCCGAAGGCGGCTTCGGCGGCGGGCCGGGGCAGGCACGTTCTGCACCGCTGCCACTTTGCCGTGCTCAGCCACCCATAGCCATCCTGGCGCGATTGCATCTCGAGGCTGCTCCTCACTCTGCCCTCCTGATTTGAGATTGGCAGCCTTGACGCTCAAAGCTCTGGCTCTGCGTCGCCGCGCATCGGTCTTGCAGATGGCGCACCTGGCGACCACGTACGCAGCCGTGTGTGCGCTCGTCACCATCGGCGGAGGCGAAGCCCTGGCGGTTATTGACAGGCGCGGTCCCCGCTCACCACCCACTCTTGGGCTTGGTCATGGCCAGTCGGGCTGTGTCAGAGAGGATCTCCGCCGCAATCAGCACAGTGACTGTGTGTGCTCGGGCTCCGCTTAGTGCAACGGGTGTTGCTGCTGATGACGCCTACGCGACGTCTGCTCGCTCCAGGCCCGCAATGGCGGCCTTTCTCGGGAGGATGAAGGCGCCTGGCGGTGGCTTCACGTAAAGTCGCCCCTCTCAAGCTTATCTCCTTGTTGTTATTGCACAGACAGCCTTAGCAATTTGGATTGCATAGCAGCTGAGATTGGGCTGCATAGCAGCTAAGAGTTTTCAGCTGTGTATATAACAAGCGCGACACTAGCAGAATTCACTAATATTGATATCCTGACAGACACATAGTCTGTTTTGGCCGAGCCGAGCAGCATGCACGACGACGGAGAAATTGATATCCGTGGCAGCTACACCGCCCTTGCTGTGAGTCGCCCCCTTTGACACGACCTGCGCAAACTGCCGCTGTCACACAGAGTCGAGCAGCAGCTGCGTGCTGCAACTTCCTGCAGCTCAGAGTGGCCCGATGAAAGCACTTGCTGCTCAGTGTCTGGGCCCCATGCTTTGGCTTCTGCTTCGCTGTTGAGGGTCCTGCCTTGAATCAGTCCATGTGTCCGTCAAAGCAGTGGAATGCAGCGTGTGAGTTGACCTGCTCAGTGTATCACATTAAGCAGGGGATATAGTCGAATCTGGGGCGTTGTTTGAAGCTGTGGTGCTGCTAACCAAATACAGGTGGCTCACATTCTCAGTATCACAACGCCGGACCTCCTAAGAGGCGTTGGAAATTATCTGGCCAAGTGAGTCGCAGTCTGACAGTGATCTCCTATGGTTTTGTGGCTTGGCAAAGCCAGAAGACTCACCTCGCCATCTTAATGAAGAGCGTACCTTGGGTGCAACCTGCTATTGTATAGATAGATAGTTCTATGAGCACATAGAACAAAGCGCTTCATACTTATCTGTATTCCAGGTTGTGCCAGCTGTCAGACATATGAGGGAGGGATGGGGGGCGAGCCTGGCAATGAAGCACACGGCGGGTGAGCAACGGGTGAATCTCTGAAAACTTGTCAAATCACAGAGTCTAATTTCAATCCTGCGATATGGCCTGGATCCGTGAATGGTGCGCTATTCAGGTGGGGCTGCTAATGGAAGAAGGCTATTGGCAGTGTCATTGCTGATGCTGCGCCGTTAAGTTGGTCCTCATTCACACTCGAGAGTTTGGATTCTGGGCAGTCGCTTACTTGCATCAAAGGATGATCTTATCCAGGTACACATTTTGCGGCCTCGCGGCTGCCATTCTCGCTGGCGAGGTGGACAAGCTCCACTTGACTTCCTTGCTGGTAAATGCAATGGGCGCTGGCTTTGGGCAACTTGCTTCGAGATGGCAGACCGTCAACTACTGCCTGCTACAGTTATCTTAGACGTCAGAGTTGGCCATGTGTTGGAGAGCCAAGAAGTTGAAGTTGCACGTGTGGCCAGTCCCTGAAGCATCCCTAAGCCATATGATTTTGCGGCTGAGATGTGAAGCATAGTGAGTGCCTAGTATATTAGCTAGGTGCTGAGCTTCTTGAGATGTCTCAGGCCTTGATTCTCAATGTAAGTGGCTCGCAGGATTGGACAGTGTTCCGTCAAGGCCAGGTGGAAGGTGGCTTCCAGGGCCGGACAAACAAGCTCGTGGATGGCTGCTACTCATTCTGGCAGGTCAGGCGAGACCAATGGCTTCTTTTACCTTGCAAACTGTGACAAAGATCAGAGATGTTAAGTGCAGCATGCGCTATCAAGATACTTGACTGTGTCGTCTGGGACGCTTGATTGATTGGCCAACTAATGTGTCCATTAAGCCCCCATTACGCTGACCATCTGCTTGCGCCATTGCCAGGGTGGCCTCATCCTCCTGCTGAACAGGCTGATGCCGCAACTGACTGACCACTTTGCGGTGCCCCGAAAGGCCATGAGGGTGGGTCTCTGGCAGCCTCAGCAGAGCCGCCCGTCAGACAGGGAAGTGCAGAACGGCGGTCAGGGCATGGCACCAAGCTGCCAAAACGGCTCTGTTGGCAGTAGCGATGGGGCAGAGGATGACGTTGGCCCAGAAATATGGCGTGCAAAGGCTGCTGCAGAGCACGAGCTTTTTGTGCGGCCATCATCACAGACTGCGGTGGCAGAGGCAGGCGTGCACAACGATAGCAGAGGAGGGCAAGTGGCAGGCACTGTGACTGACAACGCCAATGGGTCAAGCGCGCATCACAATCAGCGAGGGCAAGACACAGCACGGAGGGAAGAGGTCAGCAGGCACGGCGAGGCCACCAATGTGGGCTGCCGGCATGAGGAGGAGGCTTCGCTGCTGCGCGCAGCGGCTGGGCTTGGAGGACTTGGTGGCCGTCACTGGGGCACGGATGGACCAGCTTCGCCGGACCACATGAGTTGTGTGATTGTCAAGGCCGCTGAGCTCTTCCCACATGTTTCAGACCGAGAGCGAGCAGGCCGCCACCAGGTTGAGATATGGGACGAGGGCAGCGATGACGAGGTGGGTGCTGCTGGGCAGAGCCAGGACGAGGATGGCGATGTGGATGTTGATGATGGGGAGAATGAAGCGTGGCCAGGATTCAACTCTCGTGCTCTCCAGGCTTACTTGCTGCTCTGCTCCCAGGTACTTGCTGGTGTCCCTCAGTAAAGGAATGAGGCCGCAGGTCATGTGTCGGCGGCTAATTAAAGACCTATCTTCTGGCTGCACACCTGTTGCGCAATTTGACTGCTGCCCTTCTGGCTAAGTTGGTAGCCTTCAATGTTCCAAGCAGGTCTCTGTCTGGCGGCAGTGCATGTCAGGTAGAGATTGGAATCTGCTTACTGCGGGAAGGAGGGAGCAGGGACTCACATGCTTGTGTGTGCATCTGTGGGCCAGGTGATCGACGGAGGCCTGCGGGACAAGCCCGGCAAGGCCCGGGACTACTACCACACTTGCTACTGCCTCAGCGGTCTGTCCGCTGCGCAGCACGCAGAGAGCATGCCACACCAGTACAGCTGGGAGCTGGATGCTTTGGGGGCACCATGGCCGCCTCCCCCTCCCTGCGCCATCCTCGGGCCCTACTCCAACCTTCTGGAGCCTGCCGAGCCGCTCTGCAATGTGCACATTCTCCGTTACCAAGAGGCTCGTGACTACTTCCTTAGTCTTGGCAGCATCTGAATGCTCAACGATGAGAAATCAGACCTTGGAGGTCCATGAGCAGAACAGGCAAATGTGGTCTGCTTTTGCAACCTAGTGACTAGCAAGCGGTGGCTGTCTGTTCAAATCGCAGCTTGCCAATATACCTCCTTGTCACTCGACTCTCTTTACTAGTGCCCTGATCATACATGACTTGCCACTGGCATCTTGCTTACGTAAATCTGGAACTGGACTGAATAAAGAATCATAAAGTCACGCGTATTGACGATGAATGGGAGGAGAGGAGGTTGACTTGCTAGATAGCCTGTACCTGTTGTTCTGCCCTGTGAGCTGATGACATAGCACAGAACAATGACCCTTGAGCTGCTTTGCCAGAGTTGACCTACAGCTAAGCAGGTCACAGCAAAGTGCGCACATCAATGCACTGTTGGGCCCAATGAAAGGCGTCTGCAGAGCAGAGCATTACTTGATAGCTGCAACTCCTACACGCCATGGCACACTATTTGGAGGCTGAGAAAAGAGGATGTTAACGACCAAGTCGCGGCTCTGGTCGCAATGAAACTTTGTCACAGGTGACTGCAAGGCCTAGTCTGCCAGGGTCAGCATAGCACCAGTGTGAGTTCAGTATATGATCAGGCCAGCACATTTTATAGGCTAAGCATTCATCGTGTCAGTGTGTTGCATGAGATGGTGGTGACATTGACAGCGTCGAATAGATTATGATGACATATAGATAGTGGCACCGGGCCTTGATTACCTCATGTCGCAATTTTTTCAAGTGCAGGTGCAGCTCCTTCTTGGAACCCAGGATCTCTAGGCGAACCACGCCAGACTGAATCCTTGCATAGCCACGCAGCAGCAGCTGTAAAGTGCCTCTGCTCTTCTTAACGAGCTGCTTACGGTATGTATGGCGTCTTGACGACAGTCCTCCTACAGCTTCTGTATGGCTTCTCAGGTGCTTTTTGATAGGGGAAACATGACTTGACAGTCCTGCTGCTGCGCCTCTTCTTCGTTGCCTACGTTGGACTGGTTGCTCTGGTGAACATTGTAGCTCTTTGGGCGAGTGACAACAAAGCTGAGGACTAATTGGTGACTGTGGCATCCTATGAAAGGCTTGACTTTCTGGTGTATTTACACACTTGGGCTGCTCATGAGAATGTGAGATGTGTTGCTTCGGGGGTTGCGATCTTTCTGCAGCAACAGCTCCCGTAGAGGCGCCACTCTTCTCCACGGCTTGTTGATGTATAAGCTTGGGCAGTGCCATGGGCTTCTTTTGCTTCAGTGTCACTTCGCCTGAGGTTGTTATGCCAATGGAGGCCTTCTCCTTACACCACACTTTCACCTTCGGAAGAGTGCAAGCCTCAAAGAAATCTAGGTCTGGGAGAAGCCAGCAGCAATTTACTGTGAGAGAGCACAATGACATCTTGAACACCGTGCACTGATGCTACATGAAGATTGTCATCGTTGCAGTATCTGGAAGCAAAGGCCAATTACCTGAACACTTCAAATGTACTGCCAGCGTAAATTGTCCTTGATATTCCATCTGCAGCTGTTTGCAAGGCAGGCGGAGGGTGGGAGTGAGGATGGAAGTTGATCAGGTCCGCACTTGAATAGTCAGACTCTCCTTGTGTATACTGCAGTTATGACATGGTCAGAGCTGGGACGCATAGGTCGCACGAGGTTTGACGAATGTACCTCCTGTGCGATACGGTTTACAACATTGTCTGTTGGCTGAATTGCAAGGATTTCATCTGAAAGCCCTGGTCAGGTAGATGATGTCGATTTGTATATGTCAGTCTTAGAGGTGCATATGGTGGTCACTGGTATCATGTAAATGGGGAACCTCATACACCTGCATGCAATGACCTCTCAAGGATACTGGCATACTTTTGACAGACTGAAGATCTCGGTAATGTATGTCGAGCAGACGGGCTTCAGTTGTGTTACTGGACACGTAACAACTTAAACCGCCATATCCGAAGTCAATCCACCTCTCGTCTCGAGAGGTGACATCCGCGCCACCAATTCTCAAACTCTTCAACACAAAGGAGTGCACACTGCCACCAAAGACGAATAGCAGAACACAGTCACCATGATCAGTTAGTGATGGTTTGACATGCTGGTCAATGTATAGGAGCTCAAGATTAAGTCAAGCTCCTCAATGATGTACCTCCTATATGGAGCGTTTGCCTTGTTGACGATGTTGACAAGTTGACGGATCTCAGCAACAAGGTCATGCTGTTTCTTGCCGTGGACGCTTTTCAGAAACTTGACAACTTGAGAGTTACTGAGTTGAGCAGTCAACTGGGGCGCCCTCCGGCTTAGCCTGAAGAGGATTTCTGCAAGCAAGCTCATATGTGCAGTGAAGTGACTGCTCTGCCTTGTCAAGAGCATGCTGCAGAAGGCAAGGATGATGGAAGTGTGCAATGGCTCGAGAATATTAATATAATTTTGCAGATTCCGAACCTGCAAGGGTCCCTTGCATGGTGAAGTCCCCACATTCAGCTAGTTGTCTGTTAAAGAGGTCGAGGCTGCACAGACAATTGGTGATATGTGTACAGCTCGAGATGGATTTCATGTGCTACAGTGTGGCTACAGTTGGTAGTGGAATGTTGCTGTGTTGTTCCAAGGACTTGGATGATGTTGACTGCATTCACAAGGCAAGTGGGAGTGCCAGCACAGAAAGCAGATTGTTGAGCGATTGTGGAGAAGCCAATATTTGACACCCCTAGTGTGTCACTTACCACCCTGGTTCCTGGAGCAACAAGCTCTGGTTGATGGGTGAAAGGCTGATCAAAGCGCACAGACAGTCAAGAAGTGCTCGGCGGACCTGCATGCTCAGGTGAGCATCATCTCCACCCATCGCAAGTCTTGACAACCTGCTCACAAAGACTTTGCCACACGCAGCTTTGCCTGCGCAGGAACAGCTTGACATGCAAATCAATACCTGCCTTGATCACAGCTGCACCAAGGGAATGCTGTGCTTCTCGCTTATCATTTAGCCACATATCTTCCCAGCAGATCCTGCTGAAAAATCGGCGTGGTAAGGGCCGCAAGCTCACCTGATGCGGTTTCAGAAAGATCTTCAACGATGTAGTACACCTCTCCCAAGCAGTCCATGGTAGAGTTCACATCCATTGGTGATGCTGCCTTACGAGCCGGTACCAGATGATCGTGCATGGCACTAAGACAATTCACTAGCTGCGTTTGCAGAGTATGATCTATCACAGCTTCCATTGACGGCGGGTTGGCCGAGAGTAGACCACGGATGTTGCGAATGAGTCTTGCCGCTCCAGTCCGTGCTGTAGACATATTGGCCTCGGCAAGGCTGCTCATTTGGACCTGCAGCAGATCGCCCTCATATACGTGCATACGTCAGGACTACACGCCTACATATACAGCTCAGATTGCAGTTAACATCTTTGAGGCCGTGCAAGAGTCTGGAACATGTGCTGGTGGCCTGCCTTCTGCAGCAGACTGCAGAGTGTCCTGATGCTGTCCTGGCGTGCCGCCAGCGGCAAAGCGTGTCCAGCGGCCGCCGCCTGCACCTCCGCCTCCGCCTGGTCGAGCAGCTCATTGACGTGGCCGTCCATGGCTGCGCGGGCAAGAGCGGCCACCGGGTTCGAGCGGCCACGGGCTCGACGTCCACACCTTGGCCCCCGAGGAAAGAGAGGTGTGCCAAGGAGTGGTGGGACGCCAGCCCTCGTCGGCTGATGGTCAAATGATCATATCCTAACACCCCACGGCCGTCCGCTTCGCCGGGGCCTTGCGAACGGGTCAATCATGAATTCTTGCTCCGGACCGTCACCGAGATTGAGATACCATTGACTCTTCAGGGCCTAGTCCTCTCACCGCGCGACTGGTCGGCATTCAAATCCCCGCCGCCCGGTCACTGAACCGCGCTGCAGGCCGCTCGGCCATCATCAGTCGTGACTCTTATCGCCGCGCTGATCAATTACGACGCCAAAGACGGGCGCGCCACTCCGGCACACGCGCCACTTCAGGCGCCTTCCCTCCGATCCGGCCAATGACCTCAGTGAACGACTGCGCATGACTCCTCACATCGCTTGTGCTCAGCTCTGCAATCAAGCTGGATGCAGGCAGAGCAAGGGATAGCGTGGACACAAGGCCGTAGTGACTCTGACGTTTTCTCTCGGAATTCAGAGATAGCGAGGGAGCTAGGTGGATTGACGATCATAGATCCTCACTTAGTAGATGGTAGTGTTTGCCATAATATCGTGCGAGCATTTCATCTTAGATGGTCGTATTTCTCAGGGGCTTGTGTGGGTAAAGAAGGCATGGTGGCATCTACTTGGTCTGCCACCGGCTGGACAATCCAGGCAATCTCCCCAGGTCACGTATGTGCTTGCAACTGTCTACATTCATCTTGCAGCACACATGCAAATGCAGCATCCTAAAGCTTGCTGGCAACCCCCCATGACTGAATGAACACCTACTCTGGATCTGAAGGAGAGGGGGCAGATGGAGAGTTGCATGAGATGCAGGGCCTGACACGGTTAAAACAACCACATTAGGGTAGCAAGGGTGCAAGTGACGTGGACACATTTAGCACCCCACACTTGGATATTACAACAGATTTTAATGGTCTATTCCAAGAACCGCGAGCTGAAGTGGCCCTCTCATCCCCCAAGAAAGAAGCAAAACTGTTGAATTGCTGTATTCTCTCATTCGGCTTGTATGTCGGCACAGCTGCAATCCTTGAGATGACGTCCATGCCTGCATTGTCATAAGTCAAGCTCAGTGATTGGTACCAATAAAAAGTGCAGGCTTAGCATTAGCAGGCCATGTCAGTACTTGCTCACAGACTGATCATGTTAGATCGATCATAATAAACTGAAGCATGGTACTAACGCATTTGGCAGATGACTCTATCAATCGCCCTTTCTGAAATTTTCCACACCGGTGTGCAGAAGTGCACCTTCTAAGACCGTGCCAATGACAATGTTGCCATTGTCAAGCTGCGGCGCTGGCCCAGGACCTGCAGACATTGCATGCAAACGCATCAAGGTTTTGCCGCGCTGCCTGCTTCAAGTGACAAGGTCCAGAATTAGAGTCATAATTACAATGAGTGGTAAGGAAGTAGTCACAATCCCCGGGGCAAAACTACCGCGGAGAGAAAACCTGAGAGGACAACGCCAACCAATCAAACGCATGCTGACCTGTGGTTATGAGGAATTCCACATTTCGGTAGTTGGGGCTAAGCTTACGGTCCTCCTCGTCGTCGTTCGTGCTAAGAGCAAGCGACACCGTACCCGGGCGTGTGTGTGTCAGCTTGAACGACTTGCTATTGATAGTCTCTAGGTTAGGTTCAAACTTGAGGTCGCCGTCCACCTCCCCCCTCTCCTTGGACCCCTGCCTCCCGCCCTGCAAGCACGTCATGCCAAGCTATGGCAAGCCTTACTGGTCACTTCCGCAAGCGCCAACGCATGACAATCAATGGACATTCTGCAAATGGCAAGCCCTGAGGGTTTCCAATGCAATGACAGCTGAGCTGATTTCCGAGTATAGACGGCAAGGCTCCGGCCTTTGACAGGCTGCAGCACGTGAGTTGGTTGTTGGAGGCACCAATCGTAGGTGTTGGCACCTGGAGATACTGGCCCGCGAGGATGCGGTGAATGATGGTGCCCTCGTAGGACGCGCCGGCTGCCCCGGAGCACATGGCTACGAAGTTGCTGACAGTCTTGGGCACCTGCTTGCCAAAGAGGCCGATGACGACACAGCCCAGCGGCTCGCCGTCGCTGCAGATGAGGGAGCTGTCGCCGAGCGTGCGGTCCACGCGCGCCGCCGATGGACATAGGCTGAAGTCCATGAACACACGCGCCGTCACCGTGCGCGGCGGCAGGTCCACCGCCGCCGCCGCCGCCTCCGCCGATTGCGCCCGTGGCAAATCCTGGACTCCGGCCACTGAAGCCACGGGATCCAAGCCTCCTGCGACGGCCGCTTCCACAGCAGCGGCACCGCTCGCGGGGCCGGCCGTCGCCAGCCCCGTTCCGGCGAGCGCGGCCAAGGCCAGGAGCTCTCGTCTCCCGGCGCTCGCGGCGCGCGGGTGAGCGTCCGCCGGCTCCGGCGCGGCGCGGCAGCACTCAACGCGTCCCCCCGGCGGCGCGCAGCGCGTCCTCCGCGCTTGGCCTTGCACGGCGGCGCGGCCGCCATGCCGGGCTGCCCGAGAGACCCCAGCGGCGTGCGGGCATGGGCCCGGCTTGGCGGCGCCGAAGCTTTTTTTTTTTTTTTTTTTTTTTTTTTTTTTTTTTTTTTTTTTTTTTTTTTTTTTTTTTTTTTTTTTTTTTTTTTTTTTTTTTTTTTTTTTTTTTTTTTTTTTTTTTTTTTTTTTTTTTTTT
>WELB01000027.1:126763-137044 GCA_009602725.1 Spirogloea muscicola
CGCGGACGCGGTAAGGCCGCCGCCGCCGCCGCCGCCGCCGCCGCCGCCGCCGCCGCCGCCAAAGTCGCCGAAGCCGCCTGGTCCTCGGCAAACCACGTCGAGGCTCAGACCAGCAGACGGCCCGTGGCAAGGATAGCTCTTGGTATGCCGGCGCCTGGCGGCCGCCGCGACGGCTCCGCGGCCTCGGGCTGTGAGCCGCGCTTGCGCTTGCGACGGCCCGCTGGCGGCGGCGCTGCTTGTCGGCTGTCGTCTGCCCTGACTGTGCCCCCCGCCGCCGCCGCCGCCGCTGCCGGGGCGAGCGCGGCGCGCAGCAGGATGTGGAGTTCTGGCACGGCGCGGAGCGCGCGGGCTGGCTCATGAAGCAAGGTGAGGCGGCCATGGAGAGCCCAGATGGCGGCAGCTCGCCGGGGCGGCCGTGCACGACCAGGCCTCGTGGGTTGCCGTCGCCGTTTGTTGGGCTGTCACTGCGAGGGCCTCGGCGTGCCTGACTTAGTCCGTTAGTGCCGCGACGGTGGTGAAGGCTGGACTTCCTCGCCGTAAACCGCACAGCCGGTTATGGCTCTGGGCTCGATGGCCTGGCCGGCCGGCGCTGATAGCACTCGGTGGCCCCGCCTTGTCCTTGCGCAGGGGAGTGGATCAAGACGTGGCGACGGCGGTGGTTCGTCCTCAAGGACGGCGTAATCTTCTGGTTCAAGGAGAACACGGTCAGCAAGGTGCACACTACTCTCGCATGACCTCCGAGTGGTAGCAGTATTGCAGCAGTCCGAACCTTGTGCCTGGTTCTTAAAGTCCTGTTCTTATAGCAGCTGTTGTACTGTAGCAGAGGTCATGATGTGTTCCACAATCTCAAGCACAATCAAGAGCAAACAAGAGGTGTCATGCATGTTGCATGCTTTCTCTGGTGGTGCTAGTCCACCAATCAGTTGCTACGCGTTTCACATTTGAGGCTGAGCACCTGAACCATTGGCCTTTGGATGCACACAATGGGAGGAGGGAAGTGTCAAGCAGGTGGAACCAAGATAACTGTTAAGAGAGACTGAATCTGACATGCTCTAAGAGGTAGTATTCTTGTTAAATTCCGCAGAATTCAATACCAAGGGGTGTCATCCACGTCAAGAACTGCCTAACCATCAAAGGTGCGGAGGATGTCCTCAACAAGCCACATGCGTTCGAGCTCTCCACCAGAAATGACACCATGTTCTTCATTGCCGACACAGACAAGGTGATGCTCGCACCTCGATCCCCACTGCCGACTTCAGATATCTCCTACTTGACGTTGTAGCGTGACCTTTTGCCTTTGTACTCTGCCTCTCCATACTCTCCCTCTTTTCGTATTGACACCTCCTCTGACATCAAGGTCCTCTCAACTCAACCTACTTGCCTGTCCTGTCAAGCTGTGCAGGAAAAGGAGGACTGGATCAACTCGGTTGGCCGTTCTATTGTGGAGCATTCTAAGTCTGTCACAGAGAACGAAATCTTTGACTATGACAGTGGTCAGGCCTCCACTCGTTAGCACCCAGGAGGTTTCTCTCCTGATAACATCTGCCTTGCCAGGGCACACATGTAGGCCACACATCTGTAGACCATGTAAATACACAAGAGTGTGGGACAGACCATGGATCTTTAAGGACTTCATTATAGTATGGCCTTCATTAGCTCAAAACAGGGAGTCTGAGTTGCTCGTCATCTTTCTCAAGGCCTAGTTTGTGCATCTACACAGCGGGATAAGCGAAGGCTCTCTTTCTACTGAAGGTCAGCCTCCAATTACATTACTACCTCGCAAATCTGTAACAATGAGTCGTACTCCAAAGTGTGGTGCTCTGCACCCATATGTGGACCCAACAATTGGACAGATAAACTTGAACGGGTTACATTGTACGAATTCTGCTGCATGATGTTTATCGCTCAGCAGCTTCGCGCAAGTGAAAGATTGCAAGTAGAACTTTCTACTTGCAATCTGAAAGACAAACTCAAGGCCAAGCACCCACGTTTCGGGCTGACTTTTCACAGCCCTTGGCCCTTTGGATGTGCTAACTTCCAACAATCAAACACAAAGCTCGGTCCTGCTATTTGGGTATTAAGGTGTTCCATCAGTACATGTTCCTTGCTCAGAAGTGTCAACACTAACTCATTGACATGCGTACTGGATTCACTTGACCATGCAATGCCGAATTGACAGTAAGCTACTCAATCATTAATTCGTGCAGGATACCCATGCAGCTTCGTACACCATACCTATGCTAATAATGGCAATCTGCAGACGCTTCTAAGAATTGCTGTGATATTGCCCATTCTGCTGCCAATGTGGTTGTCAAGCAGTGATGAACTGAGAAAAGCTGAGGAGAAGAAGCAAATCCGAGCTGGAAAATTTGTGGTTTTCTTACTAGCCACAAAGCAAGTATAAGTCACACATTGCCAATGATGCCAACCCTGGACTACCAGACACGATACTACACCGATACATGACACATCACATGGAATCATTGATTCTGCTGCCAATGTGCTGGCATCAAGAGTGCACATCATTGAATTGAACACTGTCTGACATTTACAGTCAGATTACAAGTCTAAGTAGAGCAGAGTGCTTGCTAGGTCCATAATCACTTCTTTCCCCTCAGCTTGGCCCCTAACACCCGCTCCAACTTGCTGATAATTTGCTGGTTAGGAATGGCCTTCCCAGATTCGTACTCTTGGATCACGTTAGGCTTCTCATTGATTTGCTGCACACAAGCAAGGCCACTGGCAAATAAGTCAGTCTCCTAACAATGTGTGAAGAGCAGTTTTTGACAGATGGCATGAGCAAGTAACGATCAGCACACGAGCACGGTTGCTGGTTTCAGCGATTGTGCACAAACTCATAGAGCAGCAGGTGCATGGTAAGCTTTCATGAATGCAAGAAGCACATGGAGAATACTAATAAGAAGAAATAAGCCCACTAACATCACATAGTATGTCTTTAGGTCTGCTTCTCCTAATTTGGTCAAGCTCTTGGTCTCAAGAACAAAATTAGCACACAGGAGACATCTATAATTTTGAAGGGACAAATATACCTGAGCCAGTTGTGCTTGAGTCCACTTCTTATCAAGTCGAGCCTTCATTATATTTGTTTTCAGCTCACTGGATATGCGTTCATCTGCCAGAGTCACTCACAGAAGCAAAGAAGTAATAAGGCTATACTAAGGAAAACATCTTAATTTATGATGCCTCCAAGCATCAAAGATGATGACACTACATTCTACATGATCAGCAGCATAGCAAGGTTGAAACCGTCATTGCTATGCCTAGCATAGCTTGATTTACACGACTGCCTTTCAACGACAATCAATTGACTTATGAGTCCACATGACTTCATACTCGTTACAAAGTTGCAACCATGTGTAGCCTTGAGCAAAGAACTCAATGAAAGGCTCGCGCAAGATACATACGAGTGAGGTTCTCCGAATCCTCGTCCAATTTCTTCGTATTCAATCCTGGGGTTGATGTTGCAGACTTATTGGTAGCGGCTGTGACTGCAAGCATCACGGCAACAAGAAACAGCACCCATCAGCACAAAGTACTCCCTTTATGATGCAAACTCAAAGGGCTCCAGGTCAAGCAGCTCCACAAGGGCCCCTCGAAAGCCTCTTGAAGGGCAAAGAGAGGAGGGACGAACATTTCTTAATCGTCTCAATCTCGGCGCCAGAACGGCGGGCTTCGTTCACGGCTTTCTCATCCTTCTTGGCTGCAGCGTTGGGCGCCTTCTTGCGGATGACCACAGGCTCCCAGTCCTGGATGATGTGACTCATCGTAGAGGCGGTAGTAGACGGCAGCGGCGGCGGCGGCGGCGGCGGCGGAGGCGGCGGCGGGTCCCCGCCTGCTGTCTCTGATCTCTTTCCCGCAAGCTTGCCAACAAACGCCGGGCAACCGCAGGCCTCTGAGCCGATGTGAGGCTACTCGCGGCGGCCGCGGCGGTCTATGCGGCAAGAAGCGGCTCCGGCAACGGCGCCGGCGGCGAGGGCGGCGGCGATGGCTGCGGCGGCGGCGGCGGCTAGGGCGGCGGCGATGGCTGCGGCGGCGGCAACGTGGACTCAAGGGACGGGCGTCTGACGACACGGCTCCAACGAGGCGGGCGCCTCAAGTGATGGTTCGAGACGGTCGCGGGTGGGACGGTTGTGGACGCTTTCTCGAGCCCCTGCGGCGGCGGGGCCGCGTTCACACTAGCGCCGCCCCCGGGGGACCGTTCACACGGCGACTCGGCCTGAGGCCGCCACCTGATGCCGTCAGTCCGGGCACCCCGTCAGCGTCAGGGCCCACCGGGAGGCGGGGCGAGCCGTTGGCCCCGCGCGAAAGCCGAGCTCCGGCTCCTCCTCCGGCTCCCTCCCTCCTCGCCCCTCATTTCACTTCATTCAATCATGAAGGCCCTCTGCGAGCACCGGGGGCTGGCTTTTCCAGCCGCTCTTTCTACATTGGCAGCCGCATTTCCGCCCCCCCCTCATTTTCCTCCTCCACACCTGGCCCCTGCCCGCGCCCGCGCCATGGCGCCCGCCGCCGAGTACGCCGCCCTGCCGCGGCGCCGGCTCCAGGCGCTCTGCAAGCGGCGCGGCCTGCGGGCCAACGGCAGCAACAAGGACATGGCGGCGGCGCTCGCCGCCCTGGCCGCGGAGGTGAAGCCCCCCTCTTCTCTCCCTTCTGAAGGCCCACGCATGTGCATTGCCAAGACGGCTAACAAAGCCGCGCTCGTCACCAGCCAGATCTGTGGCCACTGCCCGTCCTGCTGCCATCTCAGTCGCACAAGAGCGCCAGTGCTCACCTGCAACCCTTGCTCTTCACGGCTGATCACAAAGATCTGGCAAATACCAAATGGCCGCCTCACGTTACCCCCCTCCTTGGCCAGACCCCCTTTGCAGACGAGGAACCTGCCGCAGCTTCTTCTGCGTCCGGTCCCATGGACGTGCAGGAGGGCAATGAAGCTCTTACCAGGCCTGATGGCAACGAGGCCGCCAACCTCGAACAGCCCATGCCGACAGGCCTGCTTGCGAGCACTTCAGACAACAGTTCCGATGGCCCTGGTCGAGCCAGTAGAGAAGGTGTGGCAGGATCCGGGGGGCCGCCCATGCTGGTTTCTCCTGCGGACGCTTGCGCTCGTGACGCACTGCAACAGCCACCGCCAAGCGACTCACAGGAGATGGACGTGCGCTCCACCTTGCAAGCTGAGGGAGGGCGACTGCAGGTTGCGCTAGAATTGCCAGCCAGAACAGAGGTACAAATCACCACAGTAACTCGTTGCTTTGCCGGTCTTGTCGGCCATGAATGCTTGCTACAGAATGCATGGCAAATTACTAAGCTGACTGATGACGAGGATTGTACCTAGATGCAACTTCTGCAGCGTGCAGCTCGGGCCTCTCGGCAGCAGTCAGGGCAGGAACTGATCAGAGTGCCTTGAAAGCAGGTCAACGGGGAGTGTAGTGACTTCGTGTACTGGCGGCTACCACTGCCTTCTGCTGCATATGAGGAAGCAGCAGAGGCAACTGGCACCCTGTAAGTGCCCCATGGACTCTCTTCAATTCCCAGCATGCATACACAGTCATAAGAGTCTGCTATTCTTGAACTCGTTGGCCTCTTAGCACAGGCAAGGAGAGCCCTTTCAGCTCGAAAGGCAATCATATATTAGCTTCTTGACTGTGGGATCACAGAAGGACTTGGTTGCTTGGCAGGCAAGCGCGTGTTAGCGAGGTGCCCCAGAGCAAGAGCACGGGTGGGCTAGTTGAGCAGCTGCAGAAGTGGAGGGAAGAGGAAGAATCCAGCCGAGCACGCAGTGAGTCCAGTCACAAGGACAATTACAAGCGCCTCCCATTCTCTGTCAGGCTGAGCGTGGAGAGGGCCCTTCAATTGGCAGTCCGCCAGGGAGCTAGCCAGCGGGCCGCAGTACTTGCATTGAGGAGGGCAAGCAGGCCTCAGGAGGATAAAGCAGCCCTTGAACCAGCATCGCAAGAGACAACCAGCGGGCCTGGCCAGGCGGCCCCTGAGCCCTTCCTGCCATTGCAGCTGCTAAGAGAGGAGGAGGACAGAGGATCACATGAGGCGCAGGTTGGAAGTTGGCGTCACTTTCCCAAGCGGCGGCCATTTGCTCAGCGTGACAAGCGCTTGCAGCAGACTGTGGCGCAGGCAAAGCTGGTCAGCTGCACCCGGCGAGCGTCCACATTGGCGGCAAGGAGGCAGCAGGATGCAGCAGATCCAGCATACCCTTTTTCAAATGCAATAAACGGTGATCAAGAAGGAGGCCTTATCCCACATCCAGAGTCTGATGAGGGGGGTTGCAGTGCAGGGGATGCCAAAGAGACTGGGTCTTCAGATCACGACGAGGAGCTCTGTCGTGAACTCGACCAAGCACGCAATGCTCAGAGTGGTGGGTTGGCACCAGGTGAGGGTGCAAGCAAGAAGTGCACAAGACACAGGCTGGGGACACCTGATAAGCAGGCTCTTCTTTCCAGCCAGCGCACGGCACTCAGGTCTACAAAGGCTGACCAATGCCCAGAGAGGGCGGCGCTAGTTGCTGCGGCAATTGCAAGGAGGAGATCTCTACTTGCCAGCATATGCAGGCCACTCAGCCCGCCTGTGCAAGATGTGTGCTGCTGAACTAGCTCCGGGAACATTTCATTTTTGTGCCATTTACGCTTGCCTCAAGCATGGCCTGCAAACCCGACCTGCCGGGTAATAGGATAAGGCAATCATCAAGCATAGACATTTGAACCATTATTGCATGACGCAACAAGTTGCCTCCACCACTTCCGATACAATAATTGTCTCACGATGGGACCACGCTTTGTGGGCTCGCTTGGGCAAGTGGGCATTGCATGAATGCACATAGGTCAAAGGGAGTCAGTCGTGGATTTGTGAACGTGCTCTGCACTATCTTATGCCTCTTGTAAACTGCTGCTGGCATACTTGCCTTCTTGCCAAGCTTGATATTACGTATCTATAAAGATGTAGAGTCAAGCACAATGAAGCAAAATTGAAGCTGGAATATCTTGATTAGATCCTAAAGGGAATGTCATTGCAACCCAATTGCTCAGAACGCCTAACTTTATAATGTGACGTCCCCATTCGTTACGTGACGTTTAACCTGGGTTAGTCGGTAACGCGTAGTAACGGTGCGCGGCCCCAGTATCGTTAGTCTCCCGAGCCCCACTGACGCGCGCAGTGACGCGCGCGCGCGACTACGCGTGCGACGCGTGTGCGACGCTCGCCGGCGACGCGCGGCGCGCCAGAAGAGGAGCTGCTCGGCGATGCCGCCGTCGCATCGCCGCCGCGCCGCCGGAGCCGNCCGCATCGCCGCCGGCACCGCCGGGTAGCTCCCCTCTGGAAGCGGCGCGGCGGCGATGCGGCGGCGGCTCCGGCGGCGCGGCGGCGATGCGTCGGTGGCACCGCCGAGCAGCTCCTCTTCTTCTAGCGCGCCGCGCGTCACCGTCGCGCGTCGCTTTGGACTTGGTCCATGGCGTTCATCTTACCACACTTCATCAAGAGGAGATTAAACGCCGTACGTAATCCTCAAAGTCGTCGTCGACCATACGGATAGCATCGAGCTGATTACGAGCATTAAGCTCTGCATGAACTTCGCCGTACAATGTGGAGGAGCGAGTAAAGAAGTCCCAGGTGTTGTACTCTCTGAGTGTAGAGGACGACTTTGAGGATTACGGACTTTACGGACTTTGGGGATTATTACCACACTTCATCAACAGGAGATGAAAACGCCGTACGTAATGCTCAAAGTCGTCCTCAATACCCAGGGAGTACAATACCTGGGACTTCTTTACTCGCTCATTGAAGCACATTGACGGGGAAAATCATGCAGAGCTTAATGCCTGTAATCAGCTTATCGCTATCCGTATGGTCGGCGACGACCTTGAGGATTACGTACGGCGTTTTCATCTCCTGTTGATGGAGTGTGGTAATGTGAACGCCATGGACCAAGTCCAAAGGTTCGAGGCCGGCCTCCCGCATCATGTGGCGGTGTTGTTCCAACTTGATAAGCTGACGCATGAAGCAGTGACTTCCGTAGACAAATTTAATCGAGCAAGCGCGTCAATCCTTCTCGATGTACCCGACAAAGAAGCGCCTGCTCTGACGTGAGGACCGTGACGCCCCGGGACCTTCTGTTGTGAAGCGTCTCAAGCTTCGGAACAGCAACAGTGGTAGGCCTCGGCAGCCGCCTCGGTCGGTGGTAGTACCCAAGGGGAAATCAAAGTTCGTCCCCAAGGAAGATCGAGCATGCTACCGGAGCTGCAACAAGGGGCATCGCATATGGTAGCATGCTCGAGCTTTGTCTGAGCTCAGCAAGACCACCTTAAACTACTCGTCAATGCTGTCAGTGGTACTCTATAACTGATCGTTAATAGGTGCCAATGTAAAGCATCAACTTGACTACTCATCTGGACTACCACTACTTTGTAACTCACATTGCTACTTCTTGTAGCCGATGGTGCCCTTATCCCCTGTGCTCGTTGGAGTCACCCAAGCCCATTGTGAAAATCCCGTTTGCCATTTGATGTGGATCGCTCATACCTCTCGGCTCTGCTTGCCGAATTTGTCCGAGGACCTTTTGACGTCTTCACCCCTATACACACAATCAGGGGTTAGTACGTCCTTGTTGGTATTCGGACCTAGGAGGTTTCTGGGACAACCCACCTACAGAGTGAACGCCAGCGCACAAAGCGCATTCTTGCGCATGTATCACACCGGAAGTCTTACGCTGAGGCACGCCAGAAGACCTCTCCTGACGGTCTGGCTTAGTAGCTGTCCCCACATAGGGCCAGCCATAGCACTTACAGAGAGCCGGCGAGGCCCGCGGCGACGAGCTGCGGCGCCGGGCTGAGCAGCAGACGGCAGCAGCAGAGCTGTGGCGGCGGCTGCGGCAGCAGGCAAGCAGGACGGTGTTTCTCTTTGGGCGTCACTGGACCGACTCATGAGGCTGGCCTCGGCCTACTACTTGTAGGGTTCCATCTCTCAAGAGGAGCTCTGGAAGAAGTGAGCGGTGCTGAGAGTGGCCAGAACAACTGGCCCAAAAGAACAAAGCCATTTGGCATCTCTTTCTTTGGCTTTGGACATTGTCCATTCTTTTTGGGCTGGCTTTGCCAGCCCCTCTTCTCTATGGGCGAGCCCTTTCTTCTCATCGAGAGAAAGAGCTCGCCTATTGAGGATAGGGGCTGGAACAGCCAGCCCAGAAAAGAATGAGCAGAGTACAAGAAGCCCAAGAAGAAGGGGGCCAGGCGAAGCACTAAGGCGAAGCACTAAGAAAGAAGCACACAAGAAGAAACAAAGCAGCTACTAACTACTCAGTAACCCCTGCTAAGCAGTCGCAGGTCAGAGAGGCTATGTTCTTCTCATCCGGCCCTTTCGGCACCTCTTTCTTTGGCTTTGGGCATTGTCCATTCATTTTGGGCTGGCTTGGAGGGTAGCCCCGAGAAGGAAGACGCTTCCACGAGAGGGCGCGACCAGCACGCAGGTGCAGCACGAGTGCCAGTGACCGCTGCAGCGATGCTGACAGGCCAATGCGATGCGAGCCACTTCTCCCGATCTCCCGATGATACAATGTATGAGCTTGCATTGGCCTCCCTTTGGCTTCCTGGGCTCGTGGGCTCAGGTATATCGGATGCGCCTCTCTGTATCCCTGCAGCGGTCCATGGCCCACGCTCGAGAGAAGAAGAAGAGCTCGCCCATTGTGCGTCTCTCCCTCTACATAGCAGAACGGCCTGATTGCTGAAAGAAATACAGATATGCAGAGTATCTACAAATGGTTTACAAATGATTATGTGCACAGGTAGATGCTCTTTTGCACCGCAGATTGCAGCGAACGGATGTCTTTTGAGCGCCTTACACAGGACCTGAACATCACGGTGGCAACCTTGACCCGGATGCAACATGTCTGCGAGCTGGCCGTGCTCTCGCTGCGGGCTCTGGCTTTCGTCAGGGTGATAGCTTCCCGGCAGCTAGTCTGTCGGATCTGAGGCTCCTCACTCGTACTTACTGAGTGATCCATCCTCCCCCTGTTTTACCATAGCATCCTCCGGCCCCTTTGTAGCTGGTTTGATGCGCGACGGCGGCTACCGTGCAGTCGTGGAAGTCAACGATATCATGCCTATCACCACGGACGCCCAGGGACATCATCATCGCCGCACACTTGACATTGTGGGCGTGCAACCTGGTGGAGGACCACGGGCCCTGGTCGACGTTGTTGTAACGGAGGCGTACAAGGGACCAGCATCCACACACATCGCTGGTCACGCAGTGGGCGTTGCAGAACAA
>WELB01000027.1:140004-163800 GCA_009602725.1 Spirogloea muscicola
CCGCCAGGATGGAAGGAGGGCGGCGGCGGCGGCGGCGTTGGCGGCGGCGGCGGCGGAGTTGGCTTCGAGGGCGGCGCTGGCATGCCGGCGAAGAAGGAGGTGGCCCAGCCGGCGGAGTCGTCCTCCACGGGTGGTGGCCGCTCGAGCGGTGGCGGCGGCGGCGGCGGCAGTGGAGGCGTTGGCGGTCGCGGCGGCCGCGGCGGGCGAGGGCGGGACTCGCCAGGCTACAACAAGAAGTATGGCGCCGGCCATGCTGCGCAGGCTGGCGCTGGGCCGGCGCCGCCTGCGAGCTCGGCCCAGGTGAAGGCCATGACGGGCCTCGGGCGGTGGCTGGCGCGGCTGATGGCCAAGCCGCACCCCGCCGACGGCTACGACCCCGTGAAGCTGGGCAAGCTGTACGAGCGGGAGACCGACCGCCGGTACGACTACAAGTTGCTCGGCTTCCAGAAGCCGCAGGAGGTCTTCGCCCAGTTCTCCAAGGTGCTCACCTTCTGGAAATTTCCAGCGGAAACGTTGGTGGTTTCCGTTGGTGGTAATTTCCGTTGGTGGTTTCGCATCCTCCCAGCTGCCGTCGAGCCACCTCCGCCAGCCATGGCCGCTTGGCCTTTCAATCCATCCAGTGCTGTCACGTATCCGCCACACACGTGGCCGAGCAAGGACTACCTCCGGCACTGCAAGAGGTTCTGGTCTGCGAGCCACGCGGAGGCGCTGCGTGCGGACGTGCGCTGGTTCTTGGGCTCTTCCGTGTTCAGGCCCGGAGCGCCCCGCCAGGAAGTCGATGTCGGCCCCCTGCTCGCGCGGTTCGAGGAGGAGTACTGCTGGAAGACTGACATCGACACATTCATTGCCGAGCTCAGCTGTTGCCTCAAAGATTTCAAACGCTCACCAGATAGGAGCATCTTGAGTCCATCGGTCGTGGCCATTGGCATGACTACGCCTGGTGGACAACTCCCAAGCCCAGAATACAATGAAGATTTCGATGAAGCAAGGGCAAGGAGAGAGGAAAACGAGCCGATGAGTGCCGCAGATGAGTACCGCGCCGAGCAGCTGAGCCCACTCAGTGGCCATGCTCCTGAGATGGGCTCGCCTTCTGCAAGCAGTCCATCTGTGCCGCCAATGGTGCAGCAGCCTCAGGATGTTGACCATGGTCGTCTACACAAGGTGCAAGAAGCCGGATCCCTCAATCGGGACTCGCCCAAGAATCTGTTGCAAATGAAGGAGGATTGCAATGGCTGCATGTCACCTGTGCTCAATCATTTCCCAAGCTACAGAGTTACATGGCACAGTTGAGAGTGCCAGATGAAGTTCCTCACTAGCTGTTGCTGCCGTGCATTTAGTTTTTTGTGCTACTGAAGGAGCACGATGTCCCACCATTGTGCAGCCAAATGCAAGTTCTCAAAGTCTTCAACGGACTTGGCCTCTGCCGCTTAAATTGCATGAGGGCCTGGCGAAAGCAGATGTGCACAGAGATCGTCTTAAGACAACTTTTGTCGACGTTGGCGCCCACAAGAGGAGCTCTCAGGAAGCCTTGGAGGGGAATGAGAAGCTGGCAGGTGCCTCGAAGAGGCCCAAGATGCTTAAAGTGTGCAGGGATGTGACTGACTCCAGCGCCGCTCATCTTCAGCAGTCGTTGCTGGAACAACCTGCATCTCCATTGGTCGAGCAAAAGCCTTCTGAAGGGGACGAAACGAGGAGAGACTACAAGGTTCCCCAACCTAGCAGGCTACATCAAGTAAACAAACTTCCCCACTGTCATTGTGAAGTATGCAGTTGCATGATTGGGAGAGTATGCAAAGTCAAGGTCAGCTACTTGCTGTGTCCATGTGAATGAGTGGCACTTGGCCTTGGATAGTGGCCTTGGTGGTTGTACAAATCACGATATGTCAGGACGGTAGCATAGCTAGGTGTTACAGCATGGCTGCAGCTCTTACAAGTCGTGCTTCAAGTGAGCTGCTACTTGCTACTGAATTGCATATATATCTTGGCAAGGTGGTGATTTCTGTCGAACTTTGTGCAAGCCTAACAGCTCCCAGCAGTCTAATTT
The DNA here is from genome assembly GCA_009602725.1 of Spirogloea muscicola. NCBI lineage: Eukaryota > Viridiplantae > Streptophyta > Zygnematophyceae > Spirogloeales > Spirogloeaceae > Spirogloea > Spirogloea muscicola. The sequence goes on from WELB01000027.1 coordinate 142,049, forward strand.
TCAATTGGAGCCTTGATCAAGTCTAGGAGACCTGCAAGTGGATTGTCTGCAAGTGTTGCCCTGCATTCTTACAATGTGTTCAACATTGTATGATTGAAGGAGGACGTGGTGGCATTCAAGGGTGTACAGCCCAACAAGGTTGGCTCACATGGAGGGCAACTGCAAGGAACGAATGCAGTGGATGCTCAGCTTACACAGCAGAGGCTTCTGCTGCAAGCAAGCGAAGACCACGTTGATGGGCCAATGAATGAAGCGATCGTAGCTGAGCAAGATCCAGCAGATGGAGGGGTCGCTGATGATGAGCCAGAACTCGACGCTCTTGATCAGGAGGTTAGAAGGGCGGAGTTGCAAGCTTTGGAAGGACGAGCTAGACTGGCAATGTTGAAGCTTAAGCAACATGTACGTGAAGGTACGAAGCTGTATGAAGAATTACAGCAGGTAATTGGGGACATTAAGAGTTACAAGTAAGCCTCCATCCATATGTCAAGATTTGAATCCTTACGAAGATATGCAGTCAATACTAAAACAATGCCCTGGCAAGATGGGAGCTTGATGTAGATCCATCTTTTTTTGGGCTGGCCACTCACAGCCCTCTACTGGAAGAGTCTCTCTTCCTTGATATAGTCGGCCCATGCTTAGCAAGTCGATAGACTGTCTTAGTTCATAAATGTTCCATATGTGCAGCTTCACCCACATAGCTTTACCCACAGCTTGACGTGTAATCATCTTGCATGCTGTGGCACGAGCAACAATTGCTCGGCACCTCCTTTGGGGTTGAAGACCGTGACTGGTCACCAAAAAGAAGTCACCTTCAATTTTCAATACTACGTGTCTAAGTGAACCACTTGCATGTTAGAGCCTCCTCGACTGTGCTATACTCTATATTCCACTATCACGTGGAAGCTCGTCTGCTGGATCCTTGTTATGTTTGCCTGTCTTTTCAATGTATGTCACATTTCACAAAAGAAAGACAACTGTCCTGTCAGGGGCAGGCGTTTTTAAAGGTCAAGAAGGTGGGTTGAGATATTTTGAGCAAGACTGAATCCTGCAGTAGGATAGAGTTGTATCCTAAGGGAGGGCAAAGAGTCACATGAGATATTACAAAAGTGAGAGAGCATCATGTCGAATTTGTCATACAGTTGACACTTCTCTGATGTCGATGTACCAAAGATGTGTGGGAAACGTTTTGACAGTGTTGTGCATCCAAAGTTCAACTGGGTGTAGCGCTTGTAGCGTAACTACTTAGTCCCTTGCCAGGTGCAATTTTTGCCATCGCAATGGCGCTACTAATCTGTGGTAGGGATTCATAAAGGTGACCTCCATCTTTGTGTCTCTATGAGAGCGTGGAGTTGGTTTGTGCATCAGGAAAGTGGTATCAACTTCAGTTCTTACCTCGTACTCGTGAATGAAGAGTTGGAGCCTCGAGGTTCGTCCCACGTAACCAATGTAGCAATTTCTAGCTGAGCAAGTGAAGCACTTCGTATTTTTGACGCTGCACAACATATAAGTCAATCTTAGCAATGAGAAGGCTTCGCAACATGAGTGCAGGTGTGTTTAAGCAGGCGAGCTGGTCTGTGTCGTATCTTACAGCCCTTGCAGTGAAGTGACTTGTATGATGTGCTCCTCTTATTTCGAGGGAAGGGGCACCAATGATATGCAGAGACTTGTGCCAGTTTGAGGTTCCGCAACATTGAGCTTTGGTATTGTTGGGTGCACGACAGGCGTAACTTGTAAAACTATTACTCAGACGAGTGCAAGCCTTGAGCCTCAATAACGAAATTGGTGCAACCATCAAGTATGCATTGGGGAAGCGACTGCAAGCTAGTCCATGGAAGACTAGTAGCGCCAGTAAGATCTTGGACCTGCTAGATGTCCTCTATCTCCGACCATGGCGCAAAAGGTGCGCGCCACAGCCCTTTCGTCCTGTAATCTGCAAGCCGTTCTCAGGAAGAAGGGCTAAATTGAGGAGGGTACCTTTGCCAAAGTTGCGGGTCAAGCCCCCAAGCACAACTGTGTGTAAGGGTTGTGCTTGCAAATGGAAACTAGTGGTGTCGATGGCCACACCTGTAGATATATTAGCAACAACTTATTTTGGGCGTGCCGGCCTCCAAGTTCGTCTGTCATCTTACTCCCCGTCATAACGGACCACATCCTCAAGCGGTGCCAAGTGCGTCCTGGACCACCTCATCATCAAGCACTTTGTATGTTACCTGCAGATGTATATCACCTGCTGCCATGCTGACCCTCTAAGTGACCAGAAGTCAGCAAGTAGAGGTCGTTAACTGATGCCCGAGAGGGACGGCACATGACAAGCCCTTGTGCCCCCAGCTAAGGCCTGACCACCTTACTGGTGCAAAGCATGAGCCTGAGCTACGCTGCAAACAGTCTGACACACGACGACGCCACAACGGTGAATGTGATAATATGGTGAACCAGCGATGAGCTGGGAACCATTGAGCAGCCCTGTGGGCCGAAGGAGCGATCTCTGCAAATGGGGATGCCCCGGCACATTGGGGCTCATTTCCGAGGCCACGCGGTGCTCCCGTGCGCCCTAGCCATGGCTGCCACCCACCTTGGGCGAGGGCGGAGGCTGTGCAAGTCTGGCGGCCGTCTGCCGCCATGAGTGGATCTGCGTCTGTGCCGCCGCGACGAGGGCGGCCTGCAGGGCCTGTGGAGAAGGGCAAACGTCCGATGGGGGATTGTGACTGGAGACAACAAGAATCTGAGAATGTTGATCACAGCAGACAGGAGCAGGAACAGGAGCAGCCAGACCAAGAAAGGTTATGGTGCGGATGGAGGTAAGTATAGGGACAAAGATAGGCCGTCAGTATGTGCTGGCCGGAGCTGGAAAATGTGAAGTTGAGGAACAGTCTGGTGGTGTTGCCGGCGGGGTAATGCGAGCCCAGATGTAGACGAAGGTTATGACGGGGCAGCCTGCTGGCTGCTGGCAGTCTGCTGGCTGCCCCATCATAACCTTCGTCTACATCTGGGCTCGCCAGTGTCACCCCGCCCAACCCCACTGCCTCCACCACCAGATCGTTCCTCAACTCCGCTCTTTCCAACTCCGGCCAGAAAGTACTGACGACCTATGGCTCTGTCCCTATGCCCACCTCCATCCGTATCCATACCTAAAAGCTTTCTGGTCTGGCTGCTACTGTTCTTGCTCCTGCATTGGCTCATCCTCCTCCTCTCTGCACACACGCAATCTCATGCTGAAGAAACTGCTCTGTCACTTCCTCTGATTGAGGTCTAGATGCTCCTAGATCGCTAGCCAGAGGCTTGACAACTAACGACTCCAATCAGTTCCTCATCAGACCGATTTGCCACGGAGATTGCTGTTGCTACAGCATTCTCTCTTGAGAGAGGCCGGCATAGCCCTGGATCTGAAGTCGGCTCTACAGCATGCCACACGTTTTTAAACTGCAGCATCTTGGTCATCTTGAACTTTCACACTAATCAGTTTGTGGTCCTTGAAAGTTTGGGACGAAGGACAGGAAGCGAGCCGCCCGGTAGGCCCATTACCTGATCGTACAGAGGTCCCGGTCTAACAACCTGATTTCCATGGTCTAACAGCTGAGGCACAGACAGTAGGTTGGATGCCAGACCAGGTGTATGGGTCTGACTGCTGCCTGCCGCCGTGAGCGGATCTGCGTCTGCGCCGCCCGCAACGAGGGCGGCCTGCTGGGCCTGTGGAGAAGGGCAAACGTTCGATGGCGGATTCTGACTGGAGAATACAAGAATCTGAGAATGTTGATCACAGCAGACAGGAGCAGGGAGAGGAGCAGCCAGACCAAGAAATAGCATACAGCCAACAAATAGGCGGCCGGCATGCCCATCTCGGGTGGAAGGATATCACACGTCGTGCATATTCTATAGTTGCTATTGTTTCAAGTAGGGTGTAAAGACGAGGACCCATGCAGCCAAAGTGTCAATTGCGGCTGGGAGGAGGTGATCGCTACGGGGTAGTCACAGTAGTGCTGCAGCTGTCTCTGCTCTGCACTTCCTCACTGCGTGGCCAGCAATGTGGGTCGTCGCTGAGCTCTTGTGCCTTTATTTGGAAGAGCTGCTGTGTCTTTTACGCCTCCGTCACAACCACATCGACCGAGTCTCGTGACCGACGCGGACGAGACGGACCAGAGGAGAGAAAGACTCATCTAGTAAAGGGGCGATGGCTTGTTGTGCGATATCCCGTCGGTGGCTCATTAGTGTCGGTGTTGACAAGGATGCGGAGGTTGTTGGCCTTAGGCGAGAAATCGCTAAGGATAGAAGTCTTGGCTAACTTCGAGTTAGCTAACTAGCTCTAGGCGGTGACAACCGCAGAGTAGTTTCCTCCGGCGGTGATAGCCGCGGAGAGGCTTCTGATTCACCCTCTCTCCAGAATCAGATAGGGGCGGCGAGTGGTTCCGCGAAGGCGGTAACCACCTGCATCACCTGCTTGGTGGGGCGGCGTCTAACCGTTCACCGCCACAAGCAGCTCTGTCAGACACTTGGGGCGGCGCCCTCCCGGGTTGCCCGACGCCCATATAGCCAAGCTCACAGCGCAGAACCCCTGCGCGGGCTCTCATTTCTGAATACTGGCCCAAGCCCTGCCTCTCTGCCCGCTCAACGCTCCATCTCCCCTCACCTCACAGGGGCTTCTGCCCAGCCGCTGGCACGCCGTTACGACCCTCGACAATCTTCCGCTGCCGACGGTAGCCTGCAATGGCCGCCGTCAACCATTCTGGCCATTTTGGCCTTCAGAGGTGGCTGCTTACGTGGATATTCGAGGGTGAGTCATTTCTCATTTTGGTGTGAAGGTGGGTCGCGAGCACGGCATCTCCAACCCGCTTCGGTCAGAAATGATACGTATCAACTTAGGTCGGCGCCGGAGCATCATCCGGATCTGGCGCCATCGCCTCGCTCATCAACGGTGCGTAGGCTCCCTCTGGGGCCATGGTCAATCAGTGCCTCGGCGCGCAGCGCTTTGCCTTCTTGCCACCAGCACCACACAAAGCCTCATGTAATTAGGCTGAGCGAACTCACGAAAGCATGTCGAAGGCATAATATGCCTCGATGAGCCGTGAGGACTCGGCTAGGCAGTGGTGGGGAAATGGTAGGTAGTGGTAGAAGTAAGTCTCAAGCCACAATAGCCTTGAGGCCGGGGGACCCAAATGGGCCAAATGGCCCACCCCAACAAACAATGTCATTCTTTATCTGACCAGGCATAAAAGGGTGTGGAGGGCCAAGGCCCGAGCGATTCGCTCGGACTAGTCTCTCCCTTTGGCTGCTGCCAACCTTAGCCGCCATCGCTGCCGCCACTGCCGCCGCTGCCCAGTAAGCGTAGCGCGCGCGTCCAGGGCCACGCCAAGAAGGCGTGGGCCCATAGCTGTCGTCGCCGTCACTGCTGCTGCTGCTGCCCAGTGAGCGTACAACATCTCCAGGGCCACGCCAACAAAGCGTGGGCACCGGCATAAAGCAGACCTACAGAGAGCCGTACCCCGACGAGCCCCGCATCCGGTCGCGACAGACCGGGCACGCACTGGGTAAGCCGCGAAGATCGCGACCTTGTGTGAACCGCCCAAGCCTAACCTTGGGCCTTCAGAGAGCCTTGCGAATACTCGCGAGCGACTCTCACTGTGCTCCATTGCATCCACCGCTTTGCGAGCTTACTCCATTGGCATCTTGCCCTCGTTCTTCTAAGTGACTCAGTTACTCCGGGTTTGTGCCCTTGATCCTGTTCGGATAGTCTGGGTTTGTGCCCTTGAACCTGTTCGGATACTCTGGGTTTGTGCCCTTGAACCTGTTCGGACACTGGGTTGGTGCCCTTGAACTTGTTCGGATACTCTGGGCTAGTGCCCTTGAACTTGTTCGGTTACTACAATCGGTCCGTGATACTGTTCTCGAGGAACCCTCGCTGAGGGGTACTGTTGTTACGTCCTGTTACTCTTGTTCACATAACTTGCACGTGTCTTGACCACCGACCTTTGTCCACTTAAGTAGTCCGAGCGAACCCGGTCGTCTGGCACGCATGGAGTCATATTGCCATTACTTAAGAATTGGACTAGTTAAGTGGACAAAGGTCGGTGGTCAAGACACGTGCAAGTTATATGAACAAGAGTAACAGGACGTAACAACAGTACCCTCAGCGAGGGTTCCTTGAGAACAGTATCACGGACCGATTGTAGTAACCGAACAAGTTCAAGGGCACTAGCCCAGAGTATCCGAACAGGTTCAAGGGCACAAACCCAGAGTATCCGAACAGGTTCAAGGGCACAAACCCGGGAGTAACTGAGTCACTTAGAAGAACGAGGGCAAGATGCCAATGGAGTAAGCTCGCAAAGTGGTGGATGCAATGGAGCACAGTGAGAGTCGCTCGCAAGTATTCGCAAGGATCTCTCACAAGTGACCCAGATATGCTGCCTCAGTTAAAGCAAACCTGCATTTGCCAGGGTGACAGCGCAATCCAGCCTGTTGAATAGCTGTAAGCACCACCGCAATATGAGTCAAGTGCTCTGTGAAATCTTGGCTAAATATTAACACATCATTATCGTAACAGCGTGCGAATGGAATGCCTTGCAGTACAACATCCAGAACACGTTGGGACATCATTGGAGCATTCTTAAAACCGAACGGCATTTTTATCCATTGGTATTGAACATGAATGCCACGACACACCCCCCAGAACGCCGTCTTATGCCTGTCTGAAGGTTGAATTTAATCTGGTTAAAACCCTGTCGACGGTCTAGCACTGAGAACAGCTTACTAGAGCCGACCTGATTAAAGATTTCCTCAGGGGTAGGCATAGGATACCTGTCAAGAGGAGTGGATGCATTTAACTGGCGATGATCCCCACACATCCTCTTGTCAGTGTAGTTGCAAAATTCGTCTTTCTTGGCTGGCAGAACTGTGGGAGCTGCATAAGAACTGGTGGAAGATTCGATCAGTCCAATTGCCAACAGTTCTGCACATCGCTCCTCAATGAATTGATCCTCAATAGTAGACAAGGGATATTGTCGTTTGAAGATGGGTCTAGTCTCTGTTAAGTCGATCTGAAACTGAGCTCCTACATAGGTACCCAGGTCAGACGATGAGAAAGCAAAAGCATGTAATTTATCATTCAAAAGGGCAATGAGTTGCCGCTTATTTGTCACACTGAGTCCAGTCCCAAGTTGCCATTCATACTCAGTAAAAGAATGGTAGGCTTGGTGGCTAGAGATAGGTAATTGTCAGAAGTCTGGCTCAGGTACTACTGGTGCATATAGACCGAGCATATTGATGTCCAAATCAGACATATCTCGGGGATTCAATATAGCAGCAGCCTGCTTAACCTTGTAGTCGACCTGGATTGCATTACATACGCTAACTACCCAGGTCATGGAGTTAGAATCAAATGCCTGACCAGTCAGGCGAACATTAGTTTCAAAGGAAAAATGCGGCAGGGTGATGTCGCCTGGGTTGTAGCCCAGCCATATCTCACGCTCCTTCAGCGTGGGCTCATCATAACGGCCTGTGTCCAGGTACCTCACCATACCCTGGGCTGGGACATTATTATGCATGCGGAAGTTTTCCGATGCAACGGTAGCCACTAGGGTTGGGAAGGTGACTCTGGGAAAACCTTCATGATTGAAAGCATGTTCCCGGTTGTGACGATGGTCCACCGGGATTACCTCTTTGTTGGAATCCAAAGCCATATACGCATGAAGTTCAGGTGGACGCTGCTGCTTGTTGATGCAGCACTGCACCATCTGGGCAGGAGCAAGGTTGGTCCAGTGCACCCTTTTGCGGTCGGCCAGGGAACCCACCACTGCTGCATCCAAGATAGTGTAAGGACCTAGGATGTCACAAACAGACTGAAAGTCGTACCTAGCTTCGTGATGCCTTTCCCTCGGTTCTACATTTTCTATAATGTAGCCAAAAGGAAGGATCTGCCGGGCTCGGACGCCATGCATGAATTTGACCAATGATTTGAACAATCCGGTAGAAGGATGTCGAAAGCCTCTGCCAAGACCTAGACCACTAAATCCTTGACACGGAAACCCAGCAATGAGGAGGTCTACTTTCGGCAGCCTCCTGAGAGACTCTGGTCTGGCGGCAGTTTGGATGTCCTGGGGCAGCATAGTGTCTCACTCAGTGGAAGTATCATCGTTGACGAGATTGGGGTACTGGCGACGAAGGATGGCAATGTGATGTGCAGCGACTTCGCGAGCCTGAGGATCGTTGTCTATGTAGATGTATCGTGCCACCTTGATGTGGCTCTGCATAGCGGGTCTGAAGCCGTTGGCAGTACCACCGAAGACCTCCACGAGCACAATCCCATCCGGAGGTAGGGTCCAATCAATGACGCCATTATAGAAAATACCCATTTCTTCAACGACCTCCGTGCCCGCGATGGAAACCAGAGGTGGAATATGCGTGGTCAGTGTGTCAGCTGCCCAGGCTTCCGCTGCACGGGAATGAGCGACCACCGGGAAGCACATTCGGGCAGCCTGGATACGCTCCCAGTGCTTCTCCACCTGTAAATGCTGTAGCTGCGGCTCGGTCATGCCCAAATTGCGCATAGGAATGTGAGGATTTGGGACGTAGATCCTCAGAGGCTGCTGAGGTGGTGGCTGATCTGCGGAGGTTGATGCCAAACCCCGCTTGGTTGTCAAGCTCAGAACCCGCGCTGGAGGTACAATCGGTGGCAGTATCGGGAGATCTGCAACGTCGTCCTGCATTTCTGATTTGCCCTTGTCTGCATTGGGCAAATGAACATCATCAGTAACAGTGTCATCGTCTTCTGAAGATGAACTTCTGTCAATAGCACCGGTATGCACCCTTATGTCAGTACACGTCCAATTCTTAAGTAACGGGAATATGACTCTATGCGTGCCAGACGACCGCCATTCTGGTCGATACCAAGCAACCTCTGCATAGTAATCTATGCCAAAGCCCAATGGAATCAAGAATTCTGTCCCAAGCAATACATCATATGTAGTTGCCCTAGTGATCAGACACACAGTCGAAAAGTAGGTGCGCCGACGGGAGTCTGTAGCGTGTAGGGTAATGCGAAGGGGTTTTTAGCAACAACTCCTCCGGTGTTGTCCGTCTTCAAGGGTCTTGTGGCAGGGAAAATTTCTGATCACATCCAGAATGTTTCTCCCTGTCATCTAACCAATATTGATCCTACTATAGATCATACACAGCAGTGTGTCTCTATTCACTTGTCGTGTGAAGTTTGCACTCGGAAAGACCACGCTGCAGCTATGTTGTTATGCTCTATGTGTAATCGAGGGTGGCATATTCATTGTCTAACCCCACCGCTCACAAGTATCCCTCCAGATGACTGGTTTTGCAGAACTTGTTCGGGTTCAAACCCACCTCCTTCGCCTGTCCCAGGACTTGAAGCTGGGGGGGGGGTATAAATTGTTCATTTCGCTCCAAGTTCTCAATTGCTAACCACGCCATCTGTTGGTTGTTCTATTTTATTATTTTCTGTTCTTTTGTTTTCTTCTCCTACGAAAGTAGCTTCTAAAGTCCTCGTAGACCTTCTTCCTGCCTCATTTCATTAAGTGTCCACCATTCCATATTGGTTTGTTGCCTGCTTCCGTCCTACCCTGACTTCTCGACGCTATCTGGCAATCGACGCCCTGTGGCACGACAGGCTGTAGTTGGCCAGCCCAGAAAGCTAAGTCCAGAGAGCCCCCGGAGACTAGTATCTCCGACCTGCGATACTGAGCATCCAGTGGCCACTTTGGTCGTTTACCCCTGATTGGCCGCGTCTTCTTCGAATGCAGTTCATTCTCTTGTGCTGGCCGACTGCTGCCTCTGGCTCTGGCCAGGGGACCCAGTTCCACGCGCCAAGCATCTCTGATCTGCGGCTGCTTGGTAGGGGTTACTGACTGATTCGTAGCTGCTTTGTTTCTCTGTGTGCTTGTTTATCTTAGCGCTTCCCCTGGCCCCCTTCTCGTACTTTTTTCATTCTTTTCCGGGCTGGCTTTCCCAGCCCCTATCCTCAATGGGCGAGCACTTTCTTCTGATCACAGCCATCGCCCGTCGCCTAGCCTGTGGCCTGTGGCTCCGTCATGAACATCTCCATGCATCTGCTGGCTTGTTACAGACGCTCTTTTAATAGAAGAATCAACACAGCACCGGATTCATCCATTTACTGCAAGACTCTTTCGCCCCTGGCGGCCAGTCGCCGCTTCCGCCTCCGGCGGCGTCGGCGGCGGCGGCGGCGGCGGCGGCGCAGGATGGCGAGCCACCCCAGCTGGCGTCCGGGCAGCCTCTCGGCGGCTCCGCATNGGGCCCGCTGCGCAGCCATTGCCGCCGGTCTGCCCGGCGCGGCAGCCTACGCCGAGCGTCGAGGACCTGCTCAGGCTCCTGGCGCCCGCCGCGCTCGACGGAGCCGGCGCCGGCGCCGGCGCCGAGGTGAAGCCGGCGACAGCTCACGAGCAGGCGCACGACGACCAGCTCCCCGACGACGTGCGGCACCGCTCGCCCTCCATCGTCGTGCCTGCCAGCGAGGGGTCCACGTCTGCAGCTGCCAGCCCCGCCGGCGGCGGCGGCGGCGGCATGGCCCCGTGGAAGCAGCCGGCGCGAGCGGCGGCCAAGTACGCCGCCGCCGAGCGCCCCAATAAGCCGCGGCGCAGCCCGTCGCCGAGGCTGCCGCCGGCCAGCTCGGAGCAGGTGAGGGTCATGGCGGGCGTCGGGCGGTGGCTGGCGCGGCTCATGGCCGCGCGGGCGGCGGCGGCGGGCTACGAGAACTCGGGCGTGCGGCAGCTGTTCGAGCGGGACACGGGGCGCGCGATCGACCTCAAGATGCTCGGTTTCACGCGCTTGATCGCGCTGTTCGCCAAGTTCGACTGCGTTTTGACCATCTGGCACTTCCCCACGGGCTCGCCCTGCCGCCTCTTCCCGCCCGGCGTGAAGCCCCCGCCGGAGGCCCGGAGAAACGTCCCGCTGGACGGGTCCTGCTCCGTGGACTACCCCCCGGCCGTGTTCCCGTCCGAGGAGTACCTCCAGCACTGCCGGAGGCACCGGGACGCCTCCAAGACGGTGGCGCTGCTGGCGGACCTCCACTACTTTCTGGACAAAGTGCTGGAAGGCCCCGAGGCCCGGGACGGGCTGTACGTCGAGTCGCTGCTGGAGCGGTTCGGCGCGAACTACTGCTGGCGGGTGGACGCTGCCCGCCGGGGCCTGCTGTACGACGTCGTCAGAGCGAGGGCCTGCCTCACGGACTCTGGGTACGTGTACCAGCGCCCGCCAGCCGCGGCTGGCGAGGTCGGCACGTCCGTGCCGACGGCTGCGGCGCCCTCAGACCGCCATCCGGACATGGATGACGCAAAGAGGCATCCGTATCCCCGTGGTGAAGTGGCTGGTGAGTCCCCCCGGGGCTTAGTAGCTCCTGGGTGGACGCTCGACGTGCCTCCACGTCGCGAAGACGACTCAGGCAGTCACCAGTATGAGGCGCAGCGCTCGGGTGCTGGCACCTCCGCTCCTCGAGTGGCCTCGCCCTCTGCGAGTAGCCAATCTCTGTCGCTCGCAGCATGGCAGCAGCCGCAGCAGGCTGCTGAGAGCAGGCCGTTGCCTGCGACGCTCAGAGCAGCTCAATCCACGCTTGACGGCAACAGGACACAAGTTTTGTTGCCCGTCAAGCAGGAGAATGACGTGCCGAGCAGGGCGAAGCCCTGTCCAGCTTCTCAGCAGGTTTCTAGTGAGAAGCTGGACGTTGTTGGTAGTGGAGATGCAGCTCACTCGGCAGACGTGGGCACTGGTCAGCCGGTGCCCATCTATACCTCGCAAGTGGCTGTTGCAGTTGCAGGAGCTGCGGTGGAGGCTCAGGTTAAGCTGGGAGGGAACTGTGTGCAGCCTGGTGAGACCTACTCTGCTGTCTTGCGTGCAAGGCGTGTGCTGCCCAAACAAGAGATGCCAGAGGAGCAGCTAGAAGGGCATGGGGTTTTCCTGGCAGGGACAGGCACTCCTGAAGCTCGGGCAGAGGGCAAACGAAGCTTCGCTTTGGCATTAGAGGGGGATATGCAGCTGGAAGATCCAGTGAAGAAGCCCAAGACATCAGATGCCGGTGTGCCAGATTACATACCACTACTGGACAATGTGCCGGCTGAAGAAGCCACTTTGGCGCAGAGTCCTGACAAGCTGCTCCCACAAGAAGACAGTCATCAAGTCACTTGTCCAAAGGAGGTGAGGCCAATCTGCTTTCTGTATTGAGATGCCTGCGCTACTTGACCTGTGGTTGAGCGATGGGTGTGATGAGGGTTTGGTCACAGCTTAGAGTGCAAGTTCCCATCAACACTGAAGTAGAGGGACAGTATCGGCTCATCAGCCAAGCACTTCATGCTTGCAGGACAAGGGCACTGCCAAAGCACAGGTTACACCAGCCAGTCAGGCCGCAGTGCAGGTGGAGAGGAGTGCAAGTGCAGACTTGCTCCGGACTGGCTCACAGCGAGTAGAGGAGATGGTGCTGCAAGGCAGTCGGGCCGCTTTGCTAGCAAACGTGTCAGAGGTGTCTGAGCTACATACAAGAGATGCTGCACGAGCTGATGAGGAGCAGGAAGCTGACGACTTGCGTCAGGAGGTTGCGAGGGCAGAGTTGCAAGCACTTATGCAACTAGGGAAAGTGGCATTGTTGAAGCTCAGAGTGCATGAGCGCCAGGGCCAAAAGTTGTACGCTGAGCTGGAGCAGATTATGGCTGATATTAAGGTACAAGGCCATAAGGTGAGCAGGTTGTCACTGCCTTGACCGTTCAGCCGCTTGGATATACACTTTGCTGATTGTGCTTTCCTTGTATAGCATGGCTGATGTCGAGGTTCACGGTCAGGTGGTTAGCAGGTTGACAACAGCTTGAATATAGCCGTAGGAGGTTGTATGCCAAGCTTTCTTGATGTGAAACCATTTCTATGTAGGTCATCAAGTTCGTTGAATTTAATATTATGTAATTTCACATACTAGCAGCACTCAAGACTGATATTGAACATTGCGGCTTTGTCCTTATATATGATTTTGCAGCATCTGCCTTCATGGGATGATGATTTAGCTGGTAATGGTGCAGCGCAGTTTCATTACATGAAGTGAAGATGCAGGGCCTGGATTGGTGAGACTGAGAGTCCTGATCATGTTGTGATGGTACTCAGCAGCTTTATGCTTCTGTCCAGGTCTCTTGGGCCCCGCGTACAACCTTATTGGAAACAACGCTGGAAGGCATGCACAGCACCTAGAGACGAGCCCAGTGCAGCTTCTCTAAGGTTGCAACAATAGTTGCATGCTTGGTATATACTCACAAGTCTTGGAAAATGCTAGCTTTCAGGATGAAAAATAGTTGCACATGGCATGTTTATTATAGAAAAGTGCAGTGAAGAACTTTGCCCTTCGGGAACACACTTATTGGTGCACATCTGCACTACATTCGTGTCCCGCTCAACACTCGCAAAGTCCCTCCCCCGCATCTTTTTTGGCCGACAAAGAATGTCATATGAGTGCAGAGTCACGAGGGTAGTATGATTAATATTGTACAGGGAGCAGCCAGTAGCCAGTGATGGTTTTTATGGGAGATCAACTGAACGGAGTGGTAGCAGATCTAGTCCTTCGGAGCAGTGTGTATCAGATATATCCTGCCCTGCGGTATTTACTACGGAATGAGAGGCGTACATAGTCTGTACGTATCTGTGGCACTGGAGGACTAGCTGCCCTTCCCTAAGAGCTATCCCTACTGATGGACCCTCCGGATGGAATTCTAGGCTTGGAGGCCTCACTGTGGCCCTGCACGCCACCACCTTGCTGGGGCTGCACAGCTGCCGAGTGCGTGGGTCCTTCAGGGTGGTGAATCTTGTCTTTGTCCTGCTCAGTCGGCACAGTGGGAACCTTCTTGCCAAGACCAAGTCTGTGCATCTTGCCCTCTGGGTCCAGTCGCGAAGCTGTTGGCTGGTACGACAGCAGGAACCACCCTAGGCCTGCAGGCCGCCAGAGAGGCGCGAGACATCAGTGAAGGTCAAGTGCCCACAGAAGAAAGCCAGCTAGGAACCAACATCATTACTCGTGCACTTGAAGCCCGTGAGCGCAGGTGAACGTCAATATCACAATAACGCCACAAACTTGACGATGGCCAAAAGATCAACACTTTCCTCCATCAAACTAGTCACCAATTCTAGATGTATTATCGTGCTGTTATTGACGCCTATGTTGATGGACAAGGACGTCAAATTGACAGCTAAATGACAGGAAGGCCACTTACGGTGCCTCTGAATTGCTGGACTTTCATTAGTTGGTGGTAGAAGGGCTTGCCATTCTCTATTGGGCTCTCTTTCCTTACCATCCTCAAAGAGGCACGTCAAAGTCCTGCCTATGTAAGCAGCGAATAGCTAGCATGCCATCATGACCATGTAAGTCTATGCTCCGTCCGAGCACTTGTTACGGAGAGGCACGCACCCAGAGCAGCCATGCCGGTGACGAAGATGAGGCCCTGGCGGGTCTTCTGGTCCACGCCGGGCCGCAGGAGCTTGAAGGCCGGGCTGCCCTCCCGCTGGAGCGTGTCGTCCCGTGCCATCTCGCGCCGCCTCTGCCCGCGAGAAGCGGAGCCTGGGAGGCCTCGCTGCGGGCAGCGCGCCTCCGCTGCTAGCCCGGCCCGCCAAAGACGGCGGCGGCGGCGGCGGCGGCGGCGGAGCTGGCGCCGACGTGGGAGACGCTGGCCAGAGGCGAGGTGGCTTCGTGGGGAGCTGACCTCTAGCTGGACACTTCGCGACCCCGCCACGTGGGGGAGGGGGGATGGGTGTCCCTGCCCCGTTTGATTTCCAAAATGCAGTAGTAATGATAGCATTTGAACCCCCCTCTGTATGCACCTGGCTTTACAGCCGCTCTGGCCGCAACTGGCTTCTATAGCAGTTTTGAATGATCGGGACTTCAGCAGCCGCATTCATCATCTTTTCCTTCTCCAGGAGCTGCAGGCTGCGCCGCCATGGCCGCCATGCGGCACGGTGCATGGCCAAGGCCCGCCATCGCCGCCCGCCGCCGCCGCCGCCGCGCCGCCGCCGCCGCCGCCGCATCCGGACGGCCTGGCCGCAGTGGGCTTCGTCATATGAGACCCACCTTCGCGGCGGGCGGGCGCTCGATCTCTACGGCCGCCAGGCACGGTGGCGGCGGCCATCGCTGCGGGTGTACTAGGCCGGCCGAGCGGGAATGGCGGCGCCAGCCTAATTTTGCAGCTCACGAGCTCGGCGCTCCCAACTGGGCCACTTGCAGGACCGGGCTCGCCCAAGTGCGGCAACGGCGCCTCCGCGGCGGCGGCCACCGCGGCCTGCTCTGCTCCCGGCCTTGGCTGTGAAGCCTCAGCGGCGGCGACTGACGTGCTGAGGCGGCGCACTGTTCAATCCTGCGGCAGCGGTGACGTGCACACGAGCGCTTCGCTGGGGGCCACCTTCAGCGTCGAGGCGGCGACGGCGGTGTTGGCGAGCGCCGGAGCGTCGCTGAAGCTCGCCGTCGGCGCCGGCTTGCTGGCCGCGCTGGCCTCCGCCGCCTACGTCCGGCTCCGGCGGCGGCGGCCGGCTCGAGGCAGGGCAGACCAGGCCCAGCTCCTCCTCGACGGCCCGCCCCACCAAGTCGACGCCATGGAAGCGAAGCTGGCGGCGGAGCTGCGGAGGCTGTGCGGCGCTGACGGAACCAGCGGCCGCGCCGGTGTGAAGTCAAGGCAACCCGATCGGGAAGTAGAAGCCACGCTCACGGTCGCCTGCCCTGAGGCCGCCGATGTACGCTCCGGCAGCGGAGCCGAGGAAGCCTCAGCGGCACTCCTCTGGAACGACGATGGCTACCTGGAGGACCTCCACGACAGCACCCCGGCCGAGTCCAGGAAGCCGGGCTCGGTGTCCGTGCGGCCAGCCGCAGCTAACCCACTTCCTGCTTATACCGTGGGTAGCATTATACGTGATCAAGGAGAGGGTGGGAGTAACAATGTGCATGGCCTAAAGAAGGTGGACTCACCAGGCTCAGGGCATGGGGACAGCCGCAGATGTAGGCAGACTGAACAGGTGCAAGAAGCTGGGGAAGTGGTTCCGGTACAGTGCGGAGCTGACAGCGGTGAAGCTCTGGAAAGGCATGCCAGGCTCTGGTGTAGGGGTCCTTGCGCAAACGTCCTGAGCACACTGCAGCCACAGTGGATGCAAAGGCAAGCCAGTAGCTTGCAGCAAGATGCCCTTTTGGAGATTGAGAAGGATGCCAATTGCAAGACAGCCCGCGATAGGCGGCTCCAGCATCACCCCCTCATAGCAGCCACCAACTGCTCCTTGCGGGCAGTGCTCTACTGCTCCCCATATTAGAGCACCTTCCTGTTGGGTTTTGGCAACAGCAGGATGCTGTTAGGTATACTGCACTTGCCACTCGAGGCAGCCATGTATTTAGTTGGACAGTGGACTTTAAAGCAATGTGATGTATACTATTACAAAAATCTCGTCCCTGTGTTCCAAGCTACTTTCTTGTGACTGCATCAACATAATGTTGCCTACAGTACCGGGTATAGACAGAGAGCATTCAAGATGTCGACATTCTAGGGAGATGCAAGGAGTTGTCAATCGCATGCTCCACATCAAGAGCACATCAAATCCAAGTTCCATGTGCTGTCATTGTTAGCACGCTCAAGGGACTTTCTTCAAAACACTGCAATGGCTGGGTCAGGTCCTGCTGACAACCACTTATTAAATTTAGATGTGTGCTGGCTCTTATCCCGCTTCTGCCAGGTACAGACATTATGGTCATTGCAAGTGATGCAAGCTACCTTGTCTTTGAACCCTGGGAAGGAAGCTTGCAATAAATTGATCTAAAGAGTCTCCAATACTGCCACCAGCACCAGTGCCACCAGCAAATTGTCTCTGCCAGGCAGGTAGACCCTTACTGTGCTTAAAATATTCAGAAGTACTAGATGCTGCTCAGTGTGTAACAGCAGCTGTCAGTAGTACCTTAACTGCCAATCCATGATTGTAGAGGCCTGTAATTGTTGTGCTCAGTGCCAATAATTGACTGACAGCCAGTTGTCTCGAGTGCGCAAAGGAAGTACCAGCACACAATCTGCTCTCTGATGCTGGAAACATGTGCAACACAGCCAAGGGTCATATACAAATACTAGTCACAGATTCGACAGTACAGCCAGCAGGGTGCTTAAGAGCGGCAAAATGGAGATTGTTCAGCAAATGATGCAACGCCTGACACCTTAGCTCCACCTTTGAAAGATACCTAAAGAAGCCCAGACAATGTATGATGTAAAGAGCAGCACATTGCACGTGCAGGGAATAATTATTGGAATCTAAGAAAAGCAGATCAATAATCATGTAACAGTTGAGCAATGAGCAAAGAGCTCACGCAAGAATTACAGGTACGACTGGACTGCCAGGCGACCTAGTTCTGACTATTCTCAGATGAGGATTCTCAGATGAGGATGCCGGAGGCTCCACTGCCACCAGAGGCGCGGATGCTGGCAGCCTTCATCTTCAGCAGCTGCTCATACCATTACAGAGTATTTGAATGTGACCCTGGGCTGCCAGTCATTATGTTCGATGGAATGGAGTTTCGGTGATTAAGTTTGTCGCTCTCTACAAAGCGGCACTTGTGTACGAAGTGGCCTCCATGGCGCTTTTAGCAATCTTGAGAGCATCTTCCACAGACTTGGCTGCCCCTAAAGCACTTATGTCAACCTTCGGTTGTGCTCTTGCCAGCTTGGGAAGCAAAGCAAACTCCTGTAGTGACAGCAATTCCACCAAGAGAAGGTGTGAGCAACATAGTAGGACACTGCAGTTTTAGAAACAGCATATAAATGAGGGGCGTCCTTTGAAGGGCAAAACCCAATCTGCTGCCACCTGCTATGGTCTGTGTGTGATAAATCATGCACACAATGATTTGAACTGACCTCAGGTGTTCCACTTTCCAGCAAAATCCCCTTCAGATGTCCTGCATAGATATACTCCAGAGATGAGTAATGTGATGAGGCATTGTCAGGGCCAACTAAAGGAAATCGTGACAAGACCTTGGTGATGTTCAAGACCACAAGGCCTCGAGCTTTAGCTTTAGCTTTAGCTTCAGTACAAAGTTGGTTGATCTGCTTGATAAATATTACATCACATATGCTTGTAGCCAAATATGCAGCACAGGCAGCCAGAACGAGCCCAATCAATTCCTCCAATCAGTGTGCACCTGGCTCCAAAGGAGGGTCCCGTGGCAATGATGACTTTCGGTGGACCACAGGGCCTACCATCTTTCACCCAGATATTCAACAGCTTGGGGTCGAAGTTGCCTTTCTCCACACTCTCGCCAACTGCACTAATCGCTGTCTGCTTGTCAGTTGCTTGCAAATGACAAATGTAGATTCCAAGCTGCATATTGGATTTTGCATATTGACGATGTAGAGTACAAATTATCCTATGGCAAGCATCTGACTGTGAGTGGAGCTTGAGTACATTGAATCACAGCGCTGAGGAAAGTGATGGAGCTAGCAGATCGACGCACCATTATCGCCATAGAATTGCCACCAGATCTTGTGCTCACTGCCAGGGTGCTCAAATACTCGAGAATAGAAGTATGGAAGGTAGTCATACCTGCCTACCTGAAGCTTATCAGATGTACTTCAAAAGCAGGAAGGACACTATAGGTCATCAACATTCTTAATAGTCTCCAAGTGAATGGCTCATAAGATGCAATCTACCTGACACTACATGGTTTCAGCTGATAAATGCTGGAAAAATCAAAGCCAGATTTTGGGAGGTACTCACTCCTCCTCAGAACCTTTTACAATAGAATTGACAACATGGGCTCCAGAACTTCGTGCATGATCCACATGCTCCACCCTCGCTCTTCTTTCATACAGCTGCAAGCAGGTGATGAGGACAGATGAAACTCTTACTAATCTGTATTAATCAAGCAGCAACGAAAGCCACAAAGAAGGTACACTTGGGCAGCAGTCAAAAGTTGATCAGCTGACTACTTGCTAAGCTCACAGCTGACATACCCACCCAATGCTCTCATGATTTCGACTTGGAGCAGCAGCAGCTGCTCCAAGTCAGATCACGTTGCATACTCTTACCCAACTTCATACAAGGAAGAAGGATGTGTGTCATGCAGCACTGGTTGCGGCCGCTGTCTGTTGGCACAACAACATTGGATGTACAGTTTTGTTCACCTGTACACCTTCGTATTCCGTATATGCTTGTGAGCAGAGCTTGCCTGTAGGGTAGAAACTGACCTTTAAGGGAAACGCAGCAACGTCGCCAATAGCGTAGATGTTGGGGTCACTACTGCAGAGCTTTCCATTCACCTTCACACATTGCAATTGATAAGGGGTAAAGTCGTCGAGCTGTTTGTGATTCGGATATTGCTACGAGTACACAGAGTCATCTAATTTCCCGATTGCCAGAACATGGCTCTATCAGGATACTTGTATCCCCAATACCACTTTCTCGAATTATGAGAAGCTCCTCCAATCAACCATCACTTGATTCTTCCAAGATGTAGTCTGCCCTTTCAAGAATGGCATGTTGCACTTTTGGTTCTACTAGAGGGATGCTTGATACCTCGATTCCTTTCTGTTCACTCTTAAGGCCTGCATTCAAAAAGGGCTCCACCACAGGCCTTGCCCCAACTCCCACAATGACCTATACAGCCCAACATCATTGATGAGTCCCTGATCCTTATCTTCTTACAACAGCACCTACTCAGCACTGCTCTTGTCACCATGAGCTTTGTCGTCATGCAGAAGCCATCTCTGGCTAATGGATGTCAAATATGGCCAAAGAAGATCTGGTGTTACCGTCGTGGGTATCTTCCAAGTTGCACAAGCTGCGCCAACCTCCTCACCAATGTACCCACCCCCAACAATGACAGCCGCCTTTGCACTTTGCTGACAAGAAGGTCCAAAGTACTCATTCTCAGAGCAGTCATAGTAAGAGCAACAGTTCCTTACCAAGACTTTGTGTAGTGGAGATAATAATAATCTGCCACTTGAGTTGCAGCAATGCATGAGACCGCCCCTTGGATGAGGATTTCAGCTTATTCTTCAAGTCATGCAATTGCAAGATATACTGAACAGTGATACTTATGGCAATAAAGGGAGGAGGCTTCTCACAAATGCCTCAACAAGTCCATCAGCATCTTCAACAGAGCGGATGACATGCACGCCCGGTAGATGGCCGCCAATCTTCTCCGGAAGCCTGGAGGAATAGTGAATTGTTGAATGTTAGCAGGTGACCAAGATCAAAGATAGATGATATAACACAATGACAGTGGGTGCAGATTCAATCACGTGTGCTGCCTGATGCCAGTCATGCTCTATGGAGGCCCTTACTTGCACATTTATACCAGGGAACAAAGGATGGTGCACTTGAACCACAAACTTTTTACAAACTTGCATCACGTGCTTCAACAGACCTGATAGCTGCGGAGCCAGTGGCGATGACAAGGTTTTTGTAAGCAACCTCATCTCCAGAGGATGTCTTCAATGTCCTGCTTCCAGTGTCCAGGCCTGTTATGGTGGTTGAATAGAGGACCTGCACACCACGATGCATACTAGAACAACAGTTTGTTCGAAATAAGCAGAGCCTTACAGAGAGCCTTAGATGTGATGTTGTTATTCTTAAATTCTCCTGAATGTGTGACTGCCCCAAGCATCAACTCTGGCAACGCCCGTACATGCAGACCGTCGGTAGAACGTGGGCGTACCCACCTACCTCAATCCCCTTCTGTTGGTACCACTCTGGAGTCTGTCTTTCTCCTCCACCTCCCACAGAGGTATGGAAACCCTGCAACACAGTGTACCTGATACTGCCTTGTCCACAGAGTAGCAGATAGGTGCAACAACAATCCTAGGTCTAGCAGAAGGGCATTGAGATTGGACAGAATCTAACAAGATATTGCATCGCCACGAGTTATTCTGGTTTTGTTTTGGTTTTTCTGGTTTGGTTAGAATCATATAGCACACAGGTTTTAACCAACTACTGCAGCGGAAGAAGTCATCAACTATCTCATGTTTTGAAGCATGACGATGTCCAAAGGGGCCATCACTCACAGGAAGGCGTGGCGGCTTGGCCTCCAAAGGAAACAGATAGCCCTTTGTAAGGGTAGGCCGTTCATATGGGGCTACTTTCTGCACAATGTAGTACTTTCCACTCACTTCAAATGTAGCCATTCATTGAGCAATATGTGCGGCCTTGTTTCACCGTTGTGTAACCTACTGTGCTGCCATTGCCCCAAGGCAGCAGTGTGCCAACAGGCCGTGATATCCACATTGCCAAGTACAAGCCGATATACTCACATCAGCGGTGACAATGCAGAGCTTTCCCTCAGCATGCCCCTGCTCAACGAAAGCCTTGGCTGCATAGCCAGCAGCATTGCCTCCTCCCACGATGACATATCTTCACACGCAATCACACAAAGTTTCATGGCAAGTACGTATATGCAAAGGAACTCGAGATTGGATCCGAGCTCACAATTGGCCTTGAGCCGCATGTATTCTGGAACCTTACGGATACAGCGACAACTAGCTCCTGCTTGCTGGCAGGGAGCAACCAGGGGCCCTGCAGCGCTCACTCCTTGTTGGCGTTCAGTGCGGCTGAGATCGTGGCTATACGTCTCGACGCCAAGCCTTCAGGCCCGAGCCGAACCCCGAGCTTGGAACCGAGCCATGCGCTGGAGCTGGCAGCTGGTCTGCAGGAGCTGCCGGCGCGCAGCAGAGAAGCGCGGCGGCGCCCTGCGAGCGCGGCCGCCGCGGCCGTCCGCGACGCAGCCAGCGAGGTGGCGCTGCACATTGTCG
>WELB01000027.1:165162-176700 GCA_009602725.1 Spirogloea muscicola
GCCGTCGCCGCCGGCGGCGGCGACGGCGGCGGCGCGAGCGGCGGGCGCGGGCGCCCAACGGTCGGGAGCGGGGGGGGGGGCTAGGGGTGCGAAAAGGGGGCGACGCAGACGGTGGGGCTCCGCCAGTCGTGACTGCATCGTTGCGCAGCCTCGGCTCCCGACTCCGCTGTCTTTGTTTTTGTTACCTTCTGCACCTCTTGACTCCTTCAATGTTCTTCTTACTGTATGAATAAATCATCACTAGTTAGTGCACTGAATTTGCTGTCCATTCTTTTCGGGCTGGCTTTGCCAGCCACTCTTCTCTATGAGCGAGCACTTTGTTTACTGGGTTGGGTTGGCCTCCCTTTCTTCTTCATGCTCACCGCGCTCCTTCTATTCCCAGATTGCTCCACAGTCTCATCCTCTGCATTCAGCAACCAATCGCTTCTTAGGAGCATTCAGGGCCACATAGTGGGCGAGGCTTTTGCTCATGCCGAGTTCTATTCTTTCTTTGCCTTATACAGTTTATTAGTTTCTGCATGGATGCTGCATACCTGCGGCTTTGCCTCGCTTTCACTTTATCAATCCATCTCCCTTTTTCTCTTGGGCCGAATTGAGTCAGTGATGCAGCTAGTTGAATCGCTCCTCTGGGAGGTCCAGTGGCTAGGCATGCCCGGTCCTGCAGATTTCCGTATGTTTGAGTGGTGTGAGCCTGAGAGGCCAAAGTGCAAAGGCAAGAAGATATCATATGCTCACGCTGGAGGCCCTCCAGCACAAACGACAGGCCGTGAATTCACGAGGAGATGCTCTTCTGGAAGTCAGCCAGTGAGCCAAGGGAAGCTTTATCAATTTAAGAGCAGAGAGTGCTTTACAAGTTGCTGTACATCCATCTACAACCACAACGACAACACTGCCTGGCACCTCTATTGAGCCATTGACTGGGGTATTGCTGATGCGGTCAATGGAACCCATTAAGTTATTGCTGCTGAGACTGTGGGCCCCCGCCCGCACTTGACTGATAATTGCAGGGGAAGCTCACACGGCTATAAGTGTGCCTCACCGTTGATATAGCTGTTTATTCGAGGGGAAAAATGAAATAGATTCTGAATAAGTTCTGCATGTGCAATGGACCGGGGAATTGGCTGCCAATCCCAGTTGAGAATCTAGTTGTCTGCTGGACATGTCTCTGCTGATAGTGAGACCTTATGTGAATGTCAATTGAGTGCGTGCAAGGAGAAAAGCTGGATACGTGTGAACTGCAGGTCAGCCATGGGCCTGTTTCCACTTGCTGATGCTTTTGTGCAAGATATCTGGCCGATCAGACACCAATAGGTCTACTCCAAGGGCCAGACAATCCAGCTGCATGAAATGCGAAACATTTGGTGTTGTGAGCAGCTTGCAGGTATATGTTCTGGATTTTCAGTTGCTACTACCTAGCATACATACAATGTAACTGAAGGAAGAAGACAACTTATGAAGGTGAGCTACTTGGATTCCGCGAGTCATAAGGAACACCAAAACCATGAGAGTCACCAAGATGCACCTGCCCTTCAGCATTATCCAAGTAATCACCAAAGACAGCCATCCACCTCTGCACAAAAGCCAACAAGGAAAACTTTGGCATCCACCTCTGCCCACAAGACAACCAGGCAACTCAGTGCCGATTGACAATGTGCAATGTCAGCGAGAATCTTCAAGGCCATTCAGGTTAGGGCTGTCTTCTGAGGTAGGATAGAGTAAAAGCATCTTGGCTGCTCGACTGTTTCCAAGATTGTGTTGTTCACCTTGCGGTCATGGAAAGCCTTGATCATGCCTGGAGTGAGCACCTGAGTGAACACTCCACATACCAACATGTCTTCACTCTACATTCGGGTTTAGCAAGGAATGGAGTTGACTAATTGCACCTGACTAATATTGCTAGTGTCCTGGCCTAGCAACATCTATGATAACACTCATGACAAAATATGCACGTGAGAAGACAGCAGTCGAGGATGTAGTGTCATCCACATAGCTAAGTCAATACGAGGATCATGCAGAGCAATCTCACATGTTCTGAGCAGGTACAAGTCAAGGCATAGTCTTGGTCAACTACCTTGAAGCCCCATCTGTGTGCAGTCGTACCAAGAATCTCATGCCGCAGAGGTGCAAGCCAGAGAAGGCCTAGAAGGTACATTGCATACCTGCAGATGACAATGAGCTTCATGTCATCTGCAGATTCAGTAGTCGGTTGGACGCATGCTAGTGATTCATGCTCAGCTAAACAGTAGCAACCCCCAGACGCGGGAAGAGGACACACTCCACGAGAATACTATAGTACCATATTACCATCAATGTCAACAAAATCATAAGATGCATCAGCTCTTACAGTCTGCAGCTACTTAAGCATGTTAAGACTGCTGAAAGCACACAATAATAGCAGTCAGCATTCTTCTCCATGCAAGGAAAGGCAGAGCGCTTGAATTGTACAAGAAAACCATTGTGTTTTTGTCAGGCGTCACAGGTACACAAGGTGGTCTCTGCTTTCTAATCTGGGGCAGCGAAAGAAGCAGAAAATGAGGACTATGAGGCAGGCAGCTTGGGAGTGCACGCAAGCTAAGTGGCTCTTGGTGCATTCCACATTGAATTGCTGGAGTGCCACTAATGCATCATATGCTAATTCTCCTGCTCAAAGAGAATATGAAGAAAAAAACTATGCCTGACCCTCATCCCTGCAAGTATTGAGGGCTGAGCCCTATGTAACTGCAGCTCCAGAAGATGGAGATGTGCCCACTGCTCACCTCAAGGTTTGCAAGAGTGGGGATAGCCCCACAGACAATTCGTTCTTCCAAGCCAAGTTTTTTGACCAACTGCAGCATGCAGCTACTCTATTAGTCGTGACACTGGCTCAACGTCACAGCCTTGACATAACCTCCATGATAGTCTTGACCAAAGAAACTGCTCTACCACTGATCCTTACAGATACTGATCTCTCACCTTAAGAGAATCTTCAACAGCATTGGCTGCTTTGAAGTCGAGGTACAGCACCAGCTCTTGGCAAGGTGCAAATTCAGTCAATACCTGCTGGAACAGGCTAGACGTCATGGAATAGGAATGTCCTTAAAGGAACAGCTACAAAGAAGATCTTGCTGGCAGGAGCAAGCATTAGCATCAGGAATAATGACCAGCTTGGCACAACTATCAGGTTGTAGATAGACTGCACCTCATTCAAAGACGGGATTTGGTGACCTTGGCCTCGGAAAGGGAAAGATTTGCCCGAGTCTGGAGTGAACCAGTATGCCGCATCTAGCTTCCTGCAGGATCAGTTGCCATTCTGTAGTGTAGTCAGACACACTATTTTACAGCTGAGCTACACAATTTTGCAATACTCTATGAGCTTCTATGATGCCTTGTTCTGCATATGTCTTTGCATTGTACAAATCTCAGATACTTCCGTGCAACCTGCATGTTATGTACATAGAAAACCTAAACTTGTCCTTGTCGTTAGGCATCACCTAAGTTCTGCAAATGTGTAATCAGCCACTAATCCTTTCCCAATGGTAGTGTCATCCACTTGCAGATTGTGCATTATCACCTAGATGAAGAGATGAAGGTGTCATTTTAAGATTCTGTCAAGTGACAGTCGCGCACGTGTATGTCATCAAAAGTCAACGACCAGGACAGGGACAAGGAGGGCCAGCAACAGGCTTACAAGATGTCCATCCTTTGACTTCTGTATGTCAAATTCCAGCATCTGTGTTGTGCATACAGTGCCATTGTCACTGGTTGCCTTCACCACGTTGCGAAAGGCGAGCATTGTGTTCTCTGGCCACAATCGACTTCCACCTCTGCAGAGAAAATTCCCTAAATAACCTGGTCAGACAGGTTGTTAACAACTTGTCTCTGCAACTTCATTATGGTGATTATAGTGGATGCATATGGCCGACTCACTATGACTTTTGCAGCCGCACCTGTGACTAGCGTGCACAGGTCGTTTGAGCTTTGCCAGCACAGGGCTGATAAGCGGGTCAACAGGTGTATCTCGTCGCACGTATTTCTCATAGAAGGGCTTGAAAATGAGTAAGACAGCTCCCAGGCTTCCAGCCACACTGACAGCAATTGCAGCCGAAGGGTACATATTGACAGAACCCGACACAGTGGAACAGGTAAGTATCTGTAAGATACAATTGAGAGTTGCTCAGTAGAGGCTTCCTGCAAGCTTGTGCATCAGAAGTGATTTGTGGAACAGATACTGGCTTCAACAGAAGGCAGTAGCACATTTTGGGCTAGTGGTTCGTCTTGCCCCTTAAGCTGAATGCAGGTGTCAGTGCAGAGGCGTTGGTGCTGTGTTGTGATAAATCTAAAACTGGGAGCATAATGCAATGCTTCCATACCTGACTACCACGTTCTAGCCATAATACGTTCAAGTCAAATGACTGATACTGCATACACACAAAGCATGCCAAGACATACCAACAACATGTCGCCCACTGCGACTGACCTGCTCAAGTTGCTCGAGAGCAGTAATTGTGCTATGTCATTCAAGTCCGCACAGGAAGGACAGAGAGAAGGACAATTCTTCCAATCTCAGCACGAACGTCAACTTTCAAACCGCCTGGCCAAGTCAGCCTCTTGTCTCATTGCAAATCCAACGTGGCCAGCGGCCGCTGCTGATGACATGGAGAGCCGCACTGGCACGGCGGCGTTCGCGGCCGCCACCCGGCTCCGTGAGTGGCGTGGCAAGTGCTGCTGGCAGCCGCAGGCCGCCGGCGGCAACGACGCTGGCCGGGACGCAGAAATGGCGATGGGAGGGACTGTTTTAAGTAGGGGGCGATGACTGTCATTGGCATTTCCTTTTCTGACGAGCGTACCCCAGCCATTGCCTTACATAAGAGAGAGAGAAGGCGCGCGGGGCGCATGAATTGAAAGGGAGGCCAATTCAAGCCAATACATTGTTCAGGCAGAGTCGAGTGCAGACTAAACAATGCTACATAACACGGAGACCTAAATCAAGGTACCTAAGATGACATTAGTACCCACGGGTGAGCACAAACAAATCTGACAAGCTAACTTGGGGAGCTGGAGCGCCGCCACGAAAGCCGAAATAAGAAGGAGCATTTTTGCCGCTGGCTGGCAACGGCAAGTCAGCACCGGGAAGTTCACTAGTGATAGTGGAGACGATCGTTTGGAATCCTGTATATTCTTTACTACCAAAACTGATTGCAGCCAGGTGACGGGTCACGGTCAGCTGCCGCTGCTGGCAAATCGATCTGCCGTCCACTGCAAACTCCGTCGCCGCCGCTGCACGCCGCCATTGCCGCCGCCGCCGCTGCCAGCTTGCCCGACGTCGTGTCTAGCCGCCGGCACTCAACGCCGGCATTCGCCGCAAGATCGAGGGCTGGTTTCCGCGAGCATTGTAGATATCTTGCAAGCCAGATGCACTCCTTGTGCAGCTCAATCAGCAGATCAAGCGCTGCTCGCTGAAGGGCTGGAGTCACCAGGTGTGGCCGCAGTGAACGTGAGATACTTGCAGCCATGCTTGCAACAGCATCTCGACGCTGCTTCAGTCATTGACGTATTGAGATATGGAGCTCCTGAAGCCCCTGTACACCAGCTGGGCGACGCCGGTCCTGCTCTTTGCCATCGCTTATGCCTGCGTGTACCTTCCTCATCGCGAGAAAGAGGTGCGGCCTGCACAGCAAGCTTACCAGGCAGCCTTGCCTGCCTGACTGGCGTGTGTAACACAGCTCAAATGCCAACCTGAACATCAACATGCAATCATTGCTGGTCACTGCTGCACCTACTCGTGAGTTCCTTGCCATGTCAAGTTTGCCCTGACGTTGCTAATCCTCGTCCTACCTGATCAATGCAGCTCCAAGAAGCCTGCAGTCTGTACGACTATGAGCACTATGTGCTGTATAGCAGGCGGGTCGTGACACCAAAAGGGGTTCAACCTGCTGCAAGTACGTTGTATTTCGCCCAAAGTACCAGCTGTACTCAGCAAGTACTCCCTTTGTACAGACGTATTTGTGATAGGTACCTAGTATACTGTTGCTGACACTGTGCCAAAGCTGAAATGCACAATGCACACCACACTAGAGCTTCTAGCAGGAACAATTGATCAAGCATATCACGTGCTTGTCTTGGGAGCAATTGTATACGTTACCTCAGTCACATGATGGGGTCTGAATGGCAAGCCCTATTTCGCAGGATCAGCTGCTGCTTAGCTGACCAGTGCAATGAGGCTTGCAGTTGAGGTCATGCACGGAAGGATTGCTTCCGTGATAAAGCGACAAGAAGCACCTGTCACTTCAGAGAAGCTTCCAGTCATAGATTACGGCAGCCTTGTTATCTCTCCAGGACTTGTTGACATGTAAAGCCATCAGAGCCATCTCATGCCAAATGCACTCTGATAAGAATCGGCAGATCTTGCCATCATCCCCTCACAGAGAGTCCTTTCAAATCTTGAACAGCCAGGAGACTTTTGCCGCTTGCATGCTTGTACTTCTCTATATCTAACAGAGGTTTGTGTGCATGCTGAAGGAGCCAATAGCGTTGACAGACTTACTTGAGAGTGCCATGTCGCCTATATGAGCAGTCAAATCATGAAGGGAATTTCAGGAACAACAAGTCAAGGGCACAGCCAATACTGCAGTGTGATTCTTGCTGATTGCGAAGTGTGCATCTGGTGCAGTCATGTCCATCTGAATGAGCCAGGTCGCACTGAGTGGGAAGGGTTTGTCTCAGGAACTCGTGCTGCTGCAGCAGGTGGTGGACTCACAAAAGTTGGACAAGTGCATGCGTAGTTCCTCTCTTGCTCTTTGCCGCTTTATTGTGTGATACAATGCTGGCTTGTGAGTGCACGTTTCCGACAATTCAGCACAGACTTCACATGAAATGTGGGCTTGAGTTGTCCTCAAATCAAAACCTGTGCACTTCCTGTAGGTGGCATCACAACTTTGGTGGACATGCCCTTAAACAGCATACCAACAACTATCAACAAAGAGGCATTGCTCCTCAAGGTTTGTGTTTGCTTCTGACCTCGATTATGGCTTTTCAGACAGCGATAATATGATAATATGCTCGTGCAAGGGCTTGAGGAGTCCGAGCATTGCCTGGTATTTGCGGGGGGAAGAAATCCAAGAAAGAGCTTTTAATATCCAGTTATTGATCTTCATTCACAATAGATAGAAAGACTTCAACTTTGTAGCATGTTTCAAGTGTCCTTAGCTGTTTGCTTCAGGTCCTCAGTCAACTTAGGTGCTCATTCTTTGGGCTTGATGACAGCTGGCGGCAGCCAAAGGGAAACTAGCGGTTGATGTGGGTAAGCAACAATAATATCTGTCTGCCAGTCTTTGTCGCACAAGTCAGTGCTCGCTGTGTATGAGCACGACATTGGTGCCTGCTTTCAGAGCACCATAATTTAGCTGTACTTCTTTTCGCACATTGAGCAACACGTGGATGCTATAGTAATCCTCAATGACTCAGCTGCTGTGGCCTCTCCTTGGCAGGCTTCTGGGGAGGTCTTGTGACAGAAAATGCATTGGAGCCTGCTGTCTTGGATGACCTGCTTAAAGAAGGTGCTCTGGGTTTGAAGGTAGGCATAGACTGTACCAGTACGACTGCATCTAGATCGCCACTGTCAAGACCTGCAATGCTCAAATTTCTCAGCACGTGTGTGTTGTCATTGCCATTGCAGTCTTTCATGTGTCCTTCCGGCATCAATGACTTCCCTGACACAAATGCTACTCACTTTGAGGTTAGCCAGTTGATGCTACCCTTGCTTTGTTGCTTTCTTGGTGTCGTAGCCGTATGCTCTCAAGCTCTACGTTCAGCTTGCACAAGATCACATCGATCCTGATGGATAATCAGTTTATGCTTGCATTTCACTTGTTAAGCTGTTGCATCCTATAAAGTTCAGCAATGCTTACAGAAGCCATTCTTGCCAGTAGGTAGCCCTACCAATACTTGCAAAATATGGGCGGCCACTACTTGTCCACGGAGAGCTCGTTCTGCCAATTGTGAACAGTGACCATGGGCAGCAAGAAGAAGACCCGCAGAACTATTTCACCTATCTCCGCTCACGACCACCCTCCTGGCAAGTCCTGCAACTCTCCTCAGAAGCATGGATGCTCGAGGCCCTTCTTACGCTGCCAACATTAGACTTATGCTTCCTAAGAGTGGGGTTATCCTGCTTTAGCTACTCGGGCTTGTAGTATGGGATTCGTCAGTTTCCTCCCAACCTTCTGCAATAAGAAGAGAGCTTCCCAATTGCAGGGAGGAGGCAGCTGTGAGGCATCTGATGCAAGTAGCCAATGAAACTGCACCAGGCGGCTATGCTGAAGGTGCTCGAGTACATCTGGCACATCTATCTGATCCAAATTGCCTTCCACTCATCGAGGTAATTTAGACTTCAGTTTCAGAAGGTTGGAGTTGGATGTAAACTGCATCCAGAGCTCAAAGCATGCACCTACGAGAGTTTGTGACTGAGTTGCAGTTGCAATCATTTTCACAATGTCCAGGAAGCAAAGGTAGCAGGGGCTGATGTGACAGTTGAGACCTGCCCCCATTACCTTACATTTTCGGCTGAGGAAATTCAAAGAGGCGATACAAGGTTCAAGTGTGCACCACCAATACGGCCAGCTGCCATGAGAGAGCTTCTGTGGGAAGGATTGCTGGTAATGACTTGAAGCCTCTTCGCCTGCTAGTTTGATAGGCCAATTGGAACATCTATCAGCAGGACGGCTGTTGGCATCTACATCCAGCACATGTAATCAGTCCTTCCAATAAGTGAACCCAGTCTTATGCAGGTGCTTCTGTAATTAATACTCAGATTATGCGATTGCTTCTGCAGAATGGGCAAATTGATCTTCTCAGCTCTGACCACTCACCAGCTCCACCAGAATTGAAGCTGCTAGAGGAAGGCAACTTCCTACGGGCCTGGGGAGGCATATCAGGACTTCAGGTGCCGATACTGTGTTGGACACTGACTTTTACTCAGGAGATAAAAGTGTCAGATAGTCGCTACAATATCGTATGGACATTTGACAAGGAGCATGCTCCTCCAAAATTGAATAGGCGTTGAGGATGACTGACAAGGATAATCCAGTAGTCCCGAAAGTGTGATTGTGTGTCATATGTTGCTGGATCCAGTTTGGGCTCTCAGCCACTTGGACGGCCGGTAGCACAAGGGGGGTGACATTTCAGCAACTGGCAGAGTGGTGGAGCAGTCGGCCGGCTGATGTTGCCAACCTGCATCAGAAGGTAATTTGTGTGCAACATTCTCATTATGAAGCTTTTCTGAAGTAGGAAGCTGCACACACTGCATCTTGCTACATAATGGCACCTCCACTTCGCTCACGGGCAATGTATCAAAAGAATATTGGAGTAGTGGGACATCCTCTTGGCTGCAAACACTTGGCCCTACACAGCCACGAGGGCTATCTTTGTTCCCTTAGCATGTCCTCGCTTCTCATCCAGTTTTGACTGGCCTTGTTGACATACAACTCCTCCCTTATCTTGTAATCAATCCCTTAAGATTTTTAGCCTGGACTCGATTGCTTGCCCTTGGCAACATCTCAGCTTACTTGCAGCATGTAAAGATTGACATGTTCAGAAAAGCTGTGCGTCTCATTCATGCTTGTCTTATACAACATATGTCCCCCTTTGCCAGGGCCACATTGAGAACGGTAGGGATGCTGATTTTGTTGTGTGGGATCCAGATGCTTCGTTCACTCTGAACGAAAGCTTCCCCATCTTTCACAAACACAAGGTATGAATCAGCCTGCACTTGTGGCCCATCCAGCTTGACATATGACGGGCTAAGATGAAAAGAGGTTTGAAGGATTATGCACAGTCTTGAAGGATTGTGCGCAGTCTTAGCTTGCCAGAGTAGCGGCATCAAAACTACCTCCTAGTCACACCCAAAGTGCTGTTGCCCTCATTCATCAGGCCCAACCTGTGATGTTGCTGGTGTAGATTACGCCGTACTCAGGACGTGTCTTCCATGGAAGGGTAATATGCACATTTGTACGTGGGCACATGGTTTTTGCGAACGGCACTCACGCCAAAAGGCCGTGCGGCAAGGTGATCCTAGCACATTAGACCTCCAGCACTGTGGTGTAAAGCTGCTGGTGATGATGTTGCACGTGAGGGTGCTCGACTGCAACCCTAATGTACATAGGTAGCATATGTGACCACCTTGGCGAAAAGCGTTTACCTGTGCAAAGTAGTGTCCATAGGTAGTCTCCATCATTCTTTGTATTATTGTTGTAACCAAGTCATCAAAGTAGCAGCAATTATTTGGGGCGAAGGACGTTATCTAAATTGGGGCGAAGGACGTAGTCAAGACCATGTAAGCATGGCCTGAAGAGACTTCTGTTGATTTATTTGCCCAATTTCACTAGTCTCTGTAACATGCCATATTGCGCACATTTGCTGCAAGCTTATACTCTATCAGCAAGCAGTATCGGCAGTATGTCCTTGCAAAACGAGGTGACTAGCAAAAGAGGTGACCAGAAATGATAATATGTCCAGGCAAGAGCGATCGAGGAAGCGATGACTACGAGGCATGGCTTCAGCTGTCAGAAAGGGTCGTCCTAAAGAAGCAAGGTCAGCCCCGTCATGCACCAGCATGTTCTCTTACGAATGTGCAAACGGGCATACATCTTCTTCAGGCCACTATGTCCAGCCCTTGTTACTTCCAGGAGCCTAGCGTCTCTGATCTGCGGCTGCTTAGCTCGACGTCTTTCCCCCGGCTAGCTATTCAGACTTGCATCTCCTGACTAGAGCTTATTGAGCGTCCTCTGGCTGATGTCTTAGTCCTAGTCCAATGGCATGGACTGTCGCGTAGTTCTTTTCGGCACCTTCTTTGGCTTGGGATATTTATTGTCCATTCTTTTTGGGCTGGCTTTGCCAGCCACGCTTCTCTATGGGCGAGCCCTTTCTTTTCTATGGGCGAGGCCTTCTTAGCAGGAGCACTTCTTAGCAGGGGTTACTGAGTGATTCGCAGCTGCTTTGTTTCTATGTGTGCTGAGGTCTCTCGAGAAGGATCAAATGTTACCCTCTCTGTAACATTTGATAGCACACACCTTCTGCGGTTTTTATAGGAGATACGCTAAACCAGTGGAGATAGATGCAGACAGGGGCATAATTGTCCTGGCTCTTAGCTTTTAAAAGATGAACCCCTCTCTATAGCAACCCCACCATTCTTATAATTGGGAACGGCACGCTCCCGCTGCTCTCTGCATCTGGTTATCACTGTTAGGGTAGGGGTTTATCGTACACCATTACATGACCGGTCTTACGAGTTTGTCTTTCTTAGCGCTTCCCCTGGCCCCCTTCTCGTCCTTTGTTCATTCTTTTTCGGGCTGGCTTTTCCTGCTCACCCAGCTCGCCCGCCACACCATCGCCCGGCGCTTCCATGGGGAGCCGGTTGACTTCCCTGCAGCCGGGTCGCTGGCGCAAGTGTATCGAATGCGCCTGGCCGTCTCGCTGCAGAGGTCCATGGCCCGGGCGCTGCACCTTCGTGCCGGCAGAGCCCTCGCTGCTGCCTCTGGCTCTGGCCAGGGGACCCACTTCCAG
>WELB01000027.1:178971-222705 GCA_009602725.1 Spirogloea muscicola
TCCGCCGCCGCCGCCGGGCGTTGCGGGTCCGCCGGAGGAGGCGCGCAGCGGAGTGGAGGGCGGCGTCTGAGGGCTCGCTTGCAGTTTCGGTCCAAGCAGAAGCGGCGGCGGCGGCGGCGGCGGCGACATGGCGGACGCCAAGGCGTGCACCGTGCGGACGCGCAAGTTCATGACCAACCGCCTGCTGTCGCGACGGCAATTCGTGAGCGCCCTACGCCGCCGCCGCCGCCGCCACGTCCCGCCGACACCTCCGCCATGGCTCCGCCGACAGCGCCAGCTGCCCGAGCCTCCACTGGGCGCACGGCACTGACTCTCGCTCCTCTGCGCGCGCCCCGCAGATCATTGACGTGCTTCATCCGGGGCGGCCGAACGTCTCCAAGGTCAGACACAGCATACACGCCATGTCGGTCTGTCCATGGAGTCATTGCCGAGGTCGTCTACGCACTATCGTTGGCCCTCGGCCGTTGGCACTCGTCGTCGTCTCTTGACAGCGCCGCTGTGGCGCCTTGACTGCCCATCCTCTTATTGAGGACTAGGTGGTGGGCTTGCCAACTTGAAACCGCCTGTCAACACCTCTCAAGCTTTCGCTTGCCCCCCCCCCCCAAACCCCACTGGACAGGCCGAGCTCAAGGAGAAGCTGCAGAAGCTATACGACGTGCGGGACGTGCAGACCATCTTCGTGTTTGGCTTCCGCACGCAATTTGGTGGTGGGAAGTCCACAGGCTTTGGCCTCATCTACGACAGCCTGGAGACGGCAAAGAAGTTCGAGCCCAAGTATCGGCTCATCCGGGTGCGCTTGGCTGCTTACCTTGTCGCACTGGCTTTCACCACACTGCTTGTGAGAAGCTGTCAGCTCTGTCACAATCTGGATATAAGGGGCAGCTCTCTCACATGACGAAAGGGGCTTGTTGCTTTCCCGCATGCAGAACGGGCTCGCTACTAAGGTTGAGAAGTCGAGAAAGCAGATCAAGGAGCGGAAGAATCGCACAAAGAAGATCAGGGGAACCAAGAAGGTATGCCGGCCTCCAGGCCTTCATCACCTCCTTGCGTTCAATGGCTAGGGCAATGAGCACCGCAGTTCCTTGCATAGGGCCCGCAACCTCACTGCTCGTGAGGCTTCTCTGGTCATAATCTCACAGGGAGCTTAGCTACCTCTGTGGAAGTCTGGCCAAGCAGACAGAATTGGCCTTGCTTCTCACAGTGCTGAGCAGCAGTTCAAATTTCTCTCCCTCTCTCTCTCTCGCCCTCCCTCCCTCCCTCCCTTCCTCCCCATCTCCCCCCGCCTGCTGTCTGTTAGTGTGACACTTGCTTGTACTGCTGTCTCCTGTGTCCCTCCAGGCTAAGGGAGCTGGTGAGGCAGCCAAGAAGAAGAAGTAGAGGAGCTAGCTGTCGAACAGTGCCGCCATGCATTACTTGTCTGATTCGGCCTTCTCTTTTGCCAGAAGTACTCAGGTGCACCGCTTTGAAGCAGGTTTTGCTTCAGTGGCGAGCTTGAGGTCAAGCTCAGAGCATCTTGGTGCTATTAAGAAAGTTTTCTAGAACATGTCTTACTTAGAATATGAGGGTTTTTTGTCAGCATAAATGGCAATGCTCCATGTTCAGTGAAACTCAGCTCCTTTTGGAGCCAGTGTTACCTGCGACTTACAGTGAAAAGTCTGTCCAGGATGAGATGTTGGATACTCAATGAATTCTGCTGGGTGAGCCCTTCTTGATCCTACTGGGCATTGCCAACCTTCAGATTGACATGTCTGAGAGCATTGTCACACCATGACAAGCACGTGTTTGTTGTTGCCTAGACCACATACATCAAGAGAGCTTCATGATTTGAAGCGGTGGCTGTGAAGGCTAGCCCGAAAAGAATGGACAAGGTCTTGGGAGAAGCCACTGTGTTAGTGATAGGACAATGCAAACCACTTAGCAGAACAAATGGCTATCACAGAAAGCAGTCAGTAAGCGCGAGTCAACAGCCGCTTATAGCAACAATAACGAGTAGCAGCAGGAATGAGAAAGCAGCAGGAAATGAGTTGCCCGTATTGCGTACTCAGGCGGGCGAAGATTATCTACAATCACATCGCTCGGCTGTCTGGCCCATCAAGCGGCTGTGAGCACTTGACTTTGGGCAACTGAGCCATCATCGCTACTCAGTCGCTGCCACTCCCTTGCAGCTTGCCGTTGAGTCAGCAGCACTTGACCTCCAACAATAATGCTGCTAGAGGCATGCTGCTTATAGCTTACTTCCTCCATGGCACTCCACAGTCAGGTCGCATGACCTGGGCATCGCTGAATGAATTGGCTGTATGAGTAGCGTAGAGTGGAAATCAGTGCGATGATCGTCCAGACAGAGTTCTCAATACTGACCGCAGTAGACATTCGCTCTGACAGGTATAGGGCCGGAAGCCTTTCATTGGATACGACCTTCGTTCTGAAAGCTTCACCCCGCATTGTTCGTCTGTCGTGGGTTCAGAGATTGAATCTGAGGTATGCACGTGTTCATCCAAGCCGCAGGGTCAGTCAAGAACAAAAAAACCAAATGCGGGATGTCACATTCACATAGCAACTTTTGATTCAGGCCACCAGTAAGGATGTGGTTAGCACTGATGTCCTCTTTGGTGCAAAGGGTGCTGATGACCCTTCAATCATGCAGGAGAAGCATGCAATTCACAACGTCAAAAGTAAAACATCTGAAAAATTAAGAAAGGCGCGGAGGGACAGATCAACAAGAACGCTAGTAAAAGTAGTATGGTTAAGATGAAGTAGTTTGGTGACAAACTTTGTGAAATTGCTGCAGTAACACAACTGCAAACAGTGTAGTCCTAAGGAGAATGATAGGAACAAATCCTGCCTACATGGAACAACCCCACAGAGCAATTTGCAGCGCAGGGCACAGTTGACGCAGAAGAGGGAGCTCTGAAGCCCAAATGCAGGCATTCTGCCAAGTATGCCCTACCAGATTGAACTATTGCAACCTGCTCTAGCAAGTGGGGGAACGCCCAGAAGGCACACGTACTCCCAGCTCAAAAAACATCCACCGAAGAAACAAGAAAAGGGAACTCTAATACGCTCCTAAGCAAGCTGGTCCCAGCTCCAAAAACTCCTGCTCCAGATGAGGCTGAGGTTGTCCGACCAAGCCCCGCACCGGTCCCGATCCCTACGTTGGCTGGCTGTCGTTCAGACTAAGAGCAGCCAGCTGATCAACTGCCCCACCCTGAGCCATGCGGAGGACTTCCATAGCTTCGTTGACCTTGCTCTTGAGAGCATCGGGAGACTCAATCAGGTGCAGAACTTCAGTCTGATCCATCTCCAGGAGCATTCCGGTGACCTTTCCAGCGTGCTCATGCTCCAGCTGATCGACAAGCGGATAGAGCTGCTCTCCCAACATCTGCACATGGACAAAAAAGACCTGGACAGCTTAACATCCTATCTTACGATTTCAGTGAATATTGAAGTCCATCAACTCTTATGAGTAACCTAGCCACAATGCTCAATGTCAACAGCTAAAACCTTCTGTATACTGCTAACTGCAAAGTGTGGCCAACAGCACCTGAAGCACTGACAAGAACTCTCATCAATTATATTTGTTCAGACAAAGACCAGGTGGAAAGAAGCAAGGAAGGAGAGGAACGTGCAAGTACCGCGCGTTGCTGCTCCGGTGGAGCTGAAGCGAGAGCCGATGCCAGAGCGCTAATAGGCACAAGCTCCTGGCCAGCCAAGTCTAATGGCACGGGCAGAAGAACACCTCCTGGTATGCCCTGATTGGCAACAAGCCCGTCTTGACCATTGCGCCCAGCTGGTCCATATCGCATCTGTCCCTGGCTCTGGCGACGGGTCAACATCTGCAGTGCATAGAGGTAGAGGGATGCGTGAAGAGTCCAAGCAGCAGCCTCAAGAGCTGCAACTAGCTGCTACAGTATCTTGCAGCATATTGTACAATGAGGCTTAGAAGTAATCTGCTGCAAGGACCAACTCCTGCTGTCATTGTTGGGCGCAATGCAAGCAACTGCCACATGGTAGAAGTGGAGGGTCGTTTCAAGTGACAAGATTACCTGCTGCTGGGGCTGGCCGGGCTGAGGCTGCTGCTGCTGCTGAGGATTGGCACCTCGTCGGCCTCCCATTCGCTGATTCTGCTGATTCTGGCGAGGGACGACCGGCACATAGAAGTTCGGCATCTGCGTCCCACCAGGGCGCATTGCTCCCAGCATCTGCTGCTGGTAGCCAAAGTTTGCAGGCTGCAGTGCAGGAGAAGGGGAGTCAGACCAGAATCCAGTGACTGGTAGCAGCCATTTCCCATTGGCAACCCAGTAGCAAACGGCTTCCCACAAAGAGCTGCATTGCCCACAGTGATGTGCTTCATTGAAAGATTTAGTGCCTCAAAGCATTTCCCAGTACGACATATTTGAATCACCTGTGGTGGAATCAGGCCAGGGGGGGGCTGCCCATAGAAAATTTGCTGGCCCATCCCAGGGGCTGCAGGATGGTACATAGGCATGTTGCCTGGAACCCCTGCACTGACTCCCATTGGAGTAAGCCCTCGTGGCACACTGAATTGGGCCTGCAAATTGAATTTGACATGAGTTAGCCTCAGTACATATCGTGGTAGTGATGATGACGGGAAGGCATACCACTCAGAGATAGATTGTCTCAGACTGTGAAAACATACAACCGGAAGTATGGCTTTCCTCGATAGGCACAACCATAGAGATGTCCAACCTGTAAACGTTGCCTCCTATCCTCCTTCCTCTGTGCTAAAGCAACATAAAGTGGCTTCGAGCCTACCATCTTTCCGTTCATCTCGGTAACCTGCACCAGTGAAACTGCCTGAGACTCTAGGCCAGAAGATTTACTTAAATGCGTCACAAGTACAACGTGCTGAAAGGTGAGGAGGAAAAGTGACACCCGTTCTGCAAAATACGTTAGCAAAACCTTTTGCAAAGACAAGGTGGTCAAGATGCATAGATGCAACTGCTGCGATACTTACAGCACGTGTGGCTTCCTCTGGGGTCGCAAATGCAACAAAGCCAGAGCCTCGACTCGTGCCAGAAGGGTCCCTCATGATCTGCAGAAGACAGAAGAGCCTATGAGGTGCTGCTTCCCAGATCACGATAGAACAGCAATATATTTTGCACCAGCTTAACAACGATGCAGCAAGAAAACCTGGATTGCATGCACAGGTAGCACGTCTGAGAATATGGAGATTAGGTTTCTGAAGTTTTAGAGATCTAACCTTGCATGAAGTGATGGTCCCAAACTCAGCAAAAAACTCGCGCAGTTTCTCATCATCCATGCTGTCTTCAAGATTCTTGAGGTACAGGTTGACTCCCTGATACTTCTCCACCCTCTCCTTTCTGTCCTGCTCGAATTTCTGTCGAAGCTCCTGCTCCCTCTCACCTTTCTTCTGAGCTCTACCAACATACCACTCCTTGTCATCGAACTTTTTACCATTCAAGCCTTCTACAGCCTTCGCAGCATCATCCGCGTGCTCAAAGTTGACAAAGCCAAAGCCCTTGCTCTTTCCGTCTGGATCCTTCATGACAACAGCGCTGCTAATGGGCCCATACGCCGAGAAAGTGCTCTTAAGGTCGTCATCAGTGGTATTATCACCAAGGTTCTTGACATACACATTACTGAAGGTGGCCCCGAGCCCCTGATCCCTCTCCTGGCGCCTCACAAATGGCCCTACAAAGACTTGCTTGTCTTCCAGCAGCATCCCGTTGACTTTCTCTATAGCATTCTGCGCTGACTCGTCCTGCTCAAACTGCACAAAACCGTACCCCTTGGACTGGCCCTGGGCATCCTGGGCCACCTTGCAGGATAGGATGGGACCAAAGGCTTGGAAGGTATCATACAGTGCTTTGTTGTCGATGGTCGTGTCGAGGTTCTGCCAGCAAGGCAATGATAGCATATCAGGCGCTAAGCACAAGAAAGTACTGTGGCAACTGTGACAGCAAGATAAGAAGATCTTACGACCTCTGGTAAATTCATGCTGGCATGCTACCACATGCTCAGGAGTCACAGGTACATGTGGCCACCTTGATGAAAATATTTGCAGTGCCGCTTTTGCGAAGGCTGGGGTCCCGATGGGAGAACATGATACGAATGGGTTTCCCATTGATGGGCGTGAAGTTGAGCAGCTCCATAGCCCTTCCAGCTGCAAACACATGCGGCACTTCAGAGGACAACCACCTCGGCCCTAACAACAACACTGGCTAAGTAAATGGGAACCTTGGGACCGTCATATGACTCCTCTGTACAGGGCAGAGCCGAGCTTCGTACCGCAAAGGGCGCTACATGCAAAGCCGAGGCAGCCTATGGCAGAACCTGGAGCAGGGAGAGTTTCCTTGCTGTAGCTAGGCCTTTGCTGAGTGCCCATGCCACAACACTCCAACCTACATGTTGCTAACAACCAACAGGGCCATCCCGACGGACTGCGATGCGTAGTCCGTGGCACTGCCTGCACACCAGTGGCCAGTGCTCACCGTCCTGCGCGCTGTTGTAGTTGACGTAGGAGTAGCCCAGGGACCTCCGCGTCACCAGGTCGCGGCAGACGCGGATGGACACGACGGGCCCGACCTGGCTGAATATCTCGTACAGCTGCGCCTCGGACACGTTCGCCTCCAGATCCCCGACGTACAGCGAGGTGCTCGAGTGCTGCTGCCCGGGGCCGCTGCCGGCGACGCCTCCGCCGAGCTGCCCGCCCTGCTGCACGGGGCCGCCCTGCTGCTGCTGCTGCTGCTGCTGCTGCTGCTGCTGCTGCTGCTGCTGAGCAACGTGCGCCATCTCGGCTCAACGTCTGCGCACGCCCTGGATCGTCCTTCTGCAGCCCTGTTTCTCTGCTTTGGTTGATTTTTTAATTTTTTTTTGGATGTGGTGGCTCCTTGCCTGCGCGCCGCCTCGCAAGGCGCTGCCGCGCACGAGCCGAGTGAGAAAAAGGCGCACCGNGGCGACGGCGGCGGTGGCGGCGGCGGCGGCGGCGGCGGCGGCGCTAGGGCGGGAGGGGCCGGGGGGTTGTGGTGGTCGAGGGGCGACAGCCATGGCGGCCGCCGGAAGGGCTTATGTCCTCCCCCGGGCCCCGCGGAGGCGGCGGCCCGACCGTCCGATTGCGTCCCTTCCCCGCTCGATTGCCGCCGCGTGGCGAGCTCCGAGGCGGGAGGCTATTTCCGGCCCGCTCTGACGGGGGCTAGGCACCCATGCAGGCTTAAACCCCAAACCCTTGCGGGCTAGCCCTCCCTGCCCCAAGGGTTTAGCTACAGTCGAAGCTGCAGGCCGTCGCGGCGCAGGCTTGACGAACGAAAGGCTTCAGGCTGCAGGCTCAGTTGGGCCCATTGAGAGACGGTTGAACGGGAGACGGACGCTCCAAGCTGCCATCGCTGCAAGTGGGCGTGCCTGCGTACCCGTCATCTCCTCCTCGTCCGGGATGTACGCGGAGCCCAGCTTCCGGCAGCCTCCCAGCTGTGAGCGCAGAGGCTCTCCCGTGCCGTCGTCCACTCGCTTCAAGCGCAGTGCCAGGCCTCGCCCTCCCCTTGCGGCTTCCGTGGGACTGTCTGGGTCAAAGCTGCGGCGCCCATGAGGGAGGTGGTGACGCTCCAGGTGGGCAGCTACGCCAACTACATCGGCGCCCACTTCTGGAACTTCCAGGTACGAGCCCGCGGCAGACTCGCCTCAGACGCCGCTGCGTCTCACACTGAGGCCATCTTATCAAGCCTGGATGACGTGAATTGGTCGTGGGTATGGGACAGGACGAGCTTCTTGGACGGGAAGGCTCGCCAGACGAAGGGGAGGCCGTCAACGACATTGACTCAGGAGTTCTGTACAGGGTCGGCGAGACATTACGAGTGAGCACAAGCCAATGCACAAACGACGGCCAGCCATTACATTGTACCTTCTGCTTCTGGGCCACACCTTAACCTGAGCTGTTGACAGTGCTGGCCGCTCATCTGCCCATTTGTATAAGCTGATGATCTACGGTGTGATGCACCGAGAAAGGGGGAAGCTACGTACACACCACGACTCTTGCTCTTTGACCTCCGTGGTGAGCATCCTGAGTGTGGAACCCTGCAGTTTGGAACTCTGCTGGTTATCATTCAACACACTGTGTGCGCGCCTATTGCAAGTCAATTTGAACTGCGTCAATTTCGCTGTAGAGGCTCTGCTGCCACAGGTCAACATAGTTCAGAAGACAGATTGCAGCAGGGCAAGTGATTATCGGGCACAGTGATTGGCAAAGAGTTCTAATGTCGCATGTCAGGCAGCCTTGGCTCCGTACGGGGAGCTGGATCACTGTATGGCGCAGCACCTGCAGCCAACCTGTCCTCCATCCGAACATGGTAATATCATGCTCTGCAGGTTCCATCGGGCCGTCTTTGAACACTTTCTCTCGTTGCTCCATCACTACGACTTGCTTGTATATACAACGTTTGAGTTTTTGTGGTGGATGGATGGATCCTGATTGCAAAAGTACAAGGGATGTGCTTCAGGGGGGGCGCGAAAGCTGTGTACAAATCAGAGCCTGTCGAGAGAAGTCTGTACCTGCAAAGCCTCGACAATGAGGAGGACAATGGTTGTGGACAGAGCAGCAACATGGACGGGGAAAGGCTATCTGATAGGCCAGCAAGCACTGGGATGTCACCCACAGCGCGACCGGAGAGCGAGGAGCGCAGCATTGTGAAGGGCCTTCATGAAAGTGTGAGTTACTGGACGGACTACCTTAAGGTGCACCTGCACCCCCGCAGTGTCGCGGAACTTGGCGGGGCCTGGCAAGGTGACCCGCTCAGCTATGGGGCTGGCAAGGGTCTGCTCGACTCTGGTGAAAGCATGGAGGATGTCCGTGACAGGTTGCGGTTCTTTGTGGAGGAATGCGACAACCTGCAGGGCTTCCAGTGCATCCTAGATTGTACAGGCATCTTCACAGCACCAGCCGAGAAACTCCTCACTGTGATAGAGGACGAGTACCAGACGGTACCCCGCCTTTCATTTGCATCCAAGCCGCCGATGGCACAGCTGAAGAACATGCGGGCCTCGAGGTCCCCTGCAGAAGAGCTGACTGCCAGCATCACATTCTGCAGCTTGTCACACCTAAGCCACCTTTTTGTACCCATGGACCTTTCTTGCATTGGCAGAGGTAAGTGAAATCTTTAAGATGCCTTATCCACCTGCGTGGAAGGCGCATACAGGCTATTGAGGTCTGGCTGTGTACATCGGCATGCATGTAGTAGGTCTGTACTGGCATGCACCTACAATGGCTATGAGGAAGAAATCGATTTCAGTTTTACCATGCTTCTGCAGGTACTCGATTCCCGTATCTTCTAGTCAATGACGACAAGCCATATGAGAGCAGCGCAGATTATGCTAGTGCAATAGAGACAACGACGACTACGTTCAGGCTTCGGGCATCAGATATGGGCAACCATGGCCAAGTCCCTCTTGGAGCTGATAATATGAGCAGCCTGGTCAGTAAGTTGGCCACACAGCCATCAGCCAACATTGGAGGGGCTTACGCTGCCGTCCCTGCGCCCCCTGTCTCGACTGTTGCTGGTATGTGTGACATACTAAATCCGAACACACTTCTGGATGCTGCTTCTCGCTGTGCTTGTTGAGCGCTTAGGATTATGAGGCATCTTCCTTAACAAGTGCTAAAGTCAAGAGCCAGTAATCTGTCCACGCTGCCTATGCTCATCAGAGTAGGACTGATGTGCAAATTCCACCTATGCTTAATTGCAGGCTCTGGCAGGTTGACCATGGACTTGCATCAGCTAGTACCATTATCTGATGGCCTCTGTGACTGGCCTCCCAGTAGCTCACTCGCACAAAGTTTAGCTGTTCGGGGTGCAAGGTTGGCAGGTGAGGCTTGTCTTGTTTCTGTCAAAGGGGGCTTCACTGCTTCATTCGTCCTTCTTGAGTGGCAATCTTGCTGGTCAAGAGAGGAGCGCTGGCATCTCATCAGCATGCCATGTAATTGCTGCTCTTCTTTCTATCTTCAATGCTCATTACCATGTGGTGGTCTTTCTTCGTCTTATAGGTGCTAGAAGGGCAGCCCTTGTCCCACAAGCCTATGGGGCTCTACAAGCCAGTCTTTCTGGCCACTCTGTCCGGCACGTGACTGTGTCGCGGCAGCCCTTACCCATCCCGCTACCATTCCCACCAATCTTTGCACCAACTGTGAGCAGTCGTGGGGATGTTGTTAGCCGAAGTGGGCCAACTGCTGGGCAAGCTAAAGGAGGACTTGAGGTCCTTTCGCTCCCTGCATTAACCTGCATGAGCTCAGGCTTGGAGGTCGTGCCCATCATCAAGAGGAGGTTGGAGGCACTGGAGAAGTACGCATCCAGTAGGGCTGCACCTGGCATGTCAGTCGTCCGTGATTGGGGACTCGAAGGAAGTGACATTGAGGAGATGAGAGAGCGTTTGGAAAGCATGCTGCACGCTTATCATCACGATTTTGACGACTAGATCGTACTGGCATGATTGCACTTAGTGGTTTGGCACAAGATCTTGCTAGGCTTCTTGTCTGAGCCGCGCGCCAGTGTATTGGCTCCATGGCAGCCTTGTGGTCACATCAATGAATGGTATGCCTGCGTAGCGAGCTTGATCAGGAATCAACTTTCTCAGAAGGAGGCCGTGGCTGGAATGAAAATAGGCTCATCCTAAAGGGGCGAGGGCTGGTAAAGCCAGCTCGAAGAAGATGGACAAGTCTGAAGGGGACGGAAAGTGCCGAAACACATAGCTTAGCAAGTACCACGAAGGATGGTCACATAGAAGCAGCCGTAAGTCAGAAAGACTAGCCACCGGAAAGCAGTCGCCTCAGCTTAGCGGCGGTAGTAAAGAGGCTGGGAATGGAGTAAGCTCTTCCACATGGGCGAGGGCTGTGGAAAGCCAGCCCAGAAGAATTGGACGAAGCTCAGTGAATTGGCGTGTTCTGTCTCAACGCCTATGCGCAAACCAGTCAGCGAAAGAAGTGGCTACTGCAAACAGCCCTTGTGAGCTTGGTGAGCTTGGTGTCGTTGGGGAAGAAGTGAGCTCTTTCAAAGGCGGGATGGGCTGTAAAAAGCCAGCCAGTAAGGATTGACAAGGGTCGAAGGGGCAAGAAGCGCTGGAAATCAAGTTAAGCAATTACCATGTAGGATAATCACTTAGTAACCTCTAGGTAGCAGCCATTAGTCAGCCAATCTAGCCGCCGGAATGCAGTCCCCTTGACAAAAGCCAGAGGCTGCAGCTACAGCACAGCCAGCACGCAGGTGCAATGCTTGGGGCAGCCACCTGCTGCGGTCGGCGTTATGCAGGAACAGCTCTTTCAATGTAAAGTCATGGCTGTGAAAGGCGCGCGGTGCGCATGAAATTTTAGGAGGCCAATTCGAGCCTTACAACGTCCTGGTAATGGGGCAACTAGCTGGCTAAGGGGGCCTCTAGTACTCACG
This sequence comes from Spirogloea muscicola, assembly GCA_009602725.1. Lineage (NCBI taxonomy): Eukaryota > Viridiplantae > Streptophyta > Zygnematophyceae > Spirogloeales > Spirogloeaceae > Spirogloea > Spirogloea muscicola. Next base: position 190,377 of record WELB01000027.1, read on the forward strand.
AGTGAGCACATAGACATTCGACAAGCTGAGCTGAGGAGCCAGAGCACCACCACGCAAGCCAAGAGCCTGGCCTAGCCCCTGGCGCCCAGCACGCTGGTGTATAGCGAGTAGTGCCCGGGAGCGATGCAGACTGAATGAAAGCAGCACTATAAGAAGAAAAGCAATGTAAGCAAGCAATCACTGCTTGCTTGTGAGAGGCCAGCCCAAAAGAATGTACAAGGAAGGCGCTAGAAAACACATAAATTACACACAGACGAAGTGTGCCCCACCATACCTGCCTTCGTCCACTTGCGCTTCGCCCGCGCTCTTCCGTCATTCGAGGCCGGGAGGCCCACGTGAGCCAGTGCTGGCCTCAAGGGCCGTCGATCTGGAGGGCTTCCGCCAGCCTGGCGGTCTCGTGGCCGTCCGATGGGAAGGCTGGCCAATGGGAGCTCAGTCCCCACGTCACGGCGGCTGCCGGCCGCGGCGCCGCTCGCAGTGGGCATTTCATTGGCCGAGGCCCGCTCGGCCGCGCGCGAGCCGTGCGATGCAACGCATCCACGGCCAGCGGTGCCCCCCGGAACGTGGCCTGCCCCTCCCCCTCCTCCCTTCCCGCCCTCTCTCCCCTGTTCTCCCTGATGGCTCTGTGGTGCCGCCTCTCCTTTCTGCCCTGACGCGTGTGACTCTTTCCCCGGTCAGTGGATGCCCGCCACCCACTGTTGGCCATTTCCCAATAAGAGCCGACGGCGACAGACGAGCCGGAAGCGGCAGCAAAGCCACCCTTTCTCCCCCTCTCAGGATCTGTGAACGCCAGCCGTCTCTCTCCGCTGAATTGTAGTTGCTCTTGTTGTTGGTAGACGAGCCCATCTGTGTCGCAGCAGTGTCGCGCGCTGCGAGGGTGATCGTCCCGACCATCGCCGCCGCCGCCGTCGCGCTTGCGAGATTGGCTGTGTCCCCGGCTGTGCGGTCGCCGCTGCCGCTGCCGCCGCCATGGCCGCGCGTGCCGTGGCGCTCCTAGCCCTCCTGGCAGCCGCGTTGGCGGTCTCAGCTGTGGCGGAGGTCTACTTGGAGGAGAAGTTCGACGGTGAGAATGCCGCTCCCGCTGGTGCCTTGCCACCAGGGCACGGACGCTGCAATGCCGACTTGGTCAAGCGTTGCTTCGTGAGGCCATGCATTCTTGCAAGCTTGTCCTGTGCTGCAGGTAATCTGCAGCTAAGGTGGAGTAGGACATGACTTCCAGCCTTCCTCACCATTGGACACACTGATCAACTGGATTCGATACACGCACTGGCATTTCCTCTCAGATACATGGGAGAACCGATGGACGATCTCCGACTGGAAGAAGAGCTCTGGGGATGCTGGTGATTGGGTCCACACAGCCGGCAAGTGGTATGGAGACGCGTCGGATAAGGGTGAGGGGCTTCCCATTTCCCAAACGCGAGAGCTATTCTGCATTCGGCCTTCCCGGCACATGACCTGGCGCTTGGTATACATTGGGCTGAAGTTGTTTCTAAGATTTCTGGACTCTGGATACTCTGGATTGCCTCTGCACCGCTTAAGATCAACGGGCTGCAGGATTGGTGGGCTCTGTAGAGATCATTCAGGCCCGCCTTGCACAACACATAGAGTTCCTTGTTCGAAGGTCTGACTTTTCGCAAGGCTGACCTCTCCAAGGTTTCATCACTCACACAGCTTCGGAATGTCTGGTGCAGGCATTCAGACAACCCCTGACGCTAGATTCTTCGCCATCTCTAGCAAGTTGGACAAACCGTTTGATAACACAGACAAGGATCTTGTTCTGCAATATCAGATCAAGTGGGAGAAGAAGATTGACTGTGGTGGTGGATATGTAAAGCTTCTGAGTGGAGATGTTGACCAGAAGAAGTTCAGCGGCGATACTGAATATAGGTCAGTGGGAGCGTAACTGTTATGCAGGATAGGCCCTCATTCTTATCCATCCGCAATGTTTGCTCTCTGCACTGACTGCAAATTGTGCATACATGACATTCTCCCATGGACAATGCCTTAAATGGACCATACTCACGACGCCTGAGGCTATTCATCAGTTTGTTGCATTCATCAGCTTGCTACATAAAAGTAAGAGTATATTCAAGTGCCTGTTATTGCAGCATTATGTTTGGCCCTGATGTCTGTGGAGCGTCCACCAAGCGCGTGCATGCTATCATTACCTACAAGGGCAAGAATCTTCTGATCAAGAAGAACATCGAGTGCGAGACGGACCAACTTTCCCATGTGTATACCTTCATCTTGAGCCCAAACAATACATACCGAATTCTCATCGACAACACTGAGAAAGGAGCAGGCAGCTTGTACGATGACTGGGACTTCCTTGAGCCTAAGCAGATCAAGGACCCCAGCGCGAAGAAGGTCTGCAGACATGGACGCCAATATTTCAGCACAGCTCTGCATATGAATCATTTTATGATGTTGGAGGAGATGCCTGTCAAGTAGTGCTACCGGCCAAAGCTGGGCATAAATACAAGGTGATGAGTGCATACTGAAAAGCTAATGTGTCCTGCAGCCCTCTGACTGGGTGGATGATGAGTACATCGCCGACCCCGAGGACAAGAAGCCCGAGGTGAGAACATCATGTATAAAGGGTTTTACTTCTGTATATGCTCACAATATGTGGTAAGGCTTTTGAGCAGCCGCTGCATCTTCATGTGAGGAGGATCTTACGCTCGCCAAGTCAGCCTAAAGCTCGCCACATGTTTAGGCAAGACTAGCCAAGGCCTGGCCCAGTTGCCTCTCTTGAGCATTTCTGATGCACTTTGACCTCCCTTTGATCAGGGTTATGACGATATTCCTGCTGAGATTGTGGACCCCGAGGCTAAGAAGGTATTGTCTGTCTCTGCATCTTATCTAAGAACCACGGGTTTAGGTTATCCGACTCAAGTGCGCCTCCCTTTTGTCTGTAGTCGACCTACTCACGGAAGTCAGTCATAGCAGTTGCCAATCAGAAGATTAAAGGCTCACTTTTCTTCTGGACAGTATTACCTGCTTGCTGCCTTGATATCCATTCCTCAAATGATTTCCTTTCCTGCTGCCTCAGCCTGAGGATTGGGATGACGAAGACGATGGCGAGTGGGAGGCCCCTCTGACCCCCAACCCAGAGTACAAGGGCGAGTGGAAACCAAAGGTAAGTGGGACTTTGCTCAAGCAGCTGATCGTAGTCGCACTTTGGGGTGAGCCAAGCAGATTGTAAGCTGGCCTGACCTCTGGTTACCTGCTGCCGGTAGGAACAAGACCCAACTTGTCTCCAAGCAGAAGCATCTCATAGCTTGCACACAAATGGCTTACGATACCTGTGTCCCCTTCTGTACAGAAAATAAAGAATCCCGAGTACAAGGGCAAATGGTCTGCACCTCTCATTGACAATCCCAGTAAGACGCGAACATGTAGTTCTTGTGCCAGATCAGCAAGTCTTCATGCTGGCCTTTACCAACAAAGTGCTAGGCTGCTTGCTTGCAGTCAGTGGCTCTGCTAAGCAGATTCTTGGATAGGCCAGAGGCACCATCCTACTTACACTGGCTTGTGCATCATGGAGTGACTACAGTCTGTCACCAGGCATCAGCTTTTGGAGTTTTCCCTTTGTACACTAGCTGTTGAAGTATCTGGACCACAGTGTGCGTAGGGTAAACAGCAGGCCTTGTTGCATGCCCTTCTCAGCAGGATTTGCATGATTGAGTGTGCAGATTATTTGGATGATCCGGCTGTTTACAAGCTACCTCCTCTTACCTACGTTGGCCTTGAGCTCTGGCAGGTAAGATATTTACAGCAAATACGAATCTGTAAGTTCTTCAGCTGCTTGCTTGTAACATGCATTCGTGACACCAGAAGGTGCAAGATTGATTGGTTGCAGTTGTCGTTGCATCCAACAAGTGTCTCTTGATGTTCCAGGTCAGTTGTCTGGCATCAAGCTCTGACGTACTATTGCTACCACATGAAACCTGACGAAAGCTGACTTGGTGCGCGCAGGTCAAGTCAGGCTCCATCTTTGACAACTTCTTGGTCACAGATGATGCTGAGTATGCCAAGACGTTTGCAGAGACTACATGGGGCACGCTCAAAGATGTAAGATACAATCTCTACATCTTCTACCTGTATTTGACAGGAACATGGCAAGTTAGCATGTCTATGAAGCAGGAAGAGTGTCGCCTAGCTCCCGCAGCCGATGGTGAATGCAGAGAGTGCACATCACGCAAATGGCAGCTATGTCTAGCGGTGATGAGTGTAAGTAGCCCGCATTTGCAGCATAACTGACTTTGTTCTGTTTGTGGGCCAGGGTGAGAAGACTATGTTCGATGACACAGAGAAGGAGCGGGAAGCTGCTGAGGAGGTGTGTTCGCATTCGTCTGTCCACTAGTCATGGCTGCTGTTTTGCTGCTAAGGGCTCTTGATTGAAGCTGCTTGATAAGGTAGTCACAGCTCTGCCTAGGAAGGCAGCAGTCTCAATGCAATATGACAGGGGTGATGCATGTCAATATCTTGATTGCTGAAGTTGGCAGCTGGGGTCTAATTGCATAATTGTCTTTCTCCTTTGCAGGAAGAGCGGAAGAGGAGTGCTCCTCCCGAGGACGACGATGATGAGCCAGTAAGTCATCAACCAGTCTGTATGGGTGCTTGTTGGCCTGACTTGCATGCTTGCCACAGTGCCCATGGTCTGCTGAGTACTGCCCACATAGTCTTGGAAAGTGCTGCAAGGGGCTTGGTCAGGGCGTTAGGAGTGAAGTTTAGGGTTCAAACCTAAACCCTCCAACCCTCTTGCAGTATATGAGACTGCATTCTAGTACAGAAACATAGTCTGAGTGGCTAGACATCTAGGTATGTTTTGACATTGCTTCCTTCAGATGGACTAGCCACAGGATTGACCTTTTGACATTGCAATGTCTTTAACTGCAGGAGGACTTCCCCGACGAGGATGACGATGAGCCGCCTCTGGCCGAGGTACGCAATAGACTCTCTAGCTTTGATTTGCATGAGCAGCGTGATCAAGAGAGACCTCGAGGGTGTCAATCCCTATTTGGTTGTAAATAAGACAGACTCGCTGCCGTTCTTTCTTGGCTCCACAGCATTACCCATCATTGTGTTACGCTAGCTGGCCTCTCCATGAGCAGATTCAGCTCACCCGCACACGTCCTGCTTCATGCAGAGCATTACTAACTCCCTTCCCTTCCCATCAATGGCAGGGCCATGATGAGCTTTAGAGCTATAGCACGGGAGATGTTTGAGACTGGGCATAAATCTGCTCTTCTTAATAGCGCGCAGCACCTTGACAGGCAGCTACCTCCTTCTCTTTGGCGTAGTTATCATTGCCAAATGAGGTATCACTGTGGAGCATTGGGTAGTGCTCTACTAATTGATTTGACCCGTGATTTGTGATCATCCGGCTGTCAAATACTTTTGAGTTAGAAGTTATTTTTGCAGAGTATTTCTTGCTGGGAGTACTTTGCTTTGCTTCTGATTTGGTAGGTGGCTGCTGCAGATCCTAAGAGAAGTCTGACGTCTTTGCAAGTCATAAGAACGTCGTCACCACATAAATTTTTCAGTGCACTGTTTCTAAGTACCTTCCATGTGCATACAATCTAAAGCTGCTGGACATTAAAAGATGTGACGTAATATATACCAATTTTACAACGTGTACCTGTCATCATTCTAATTGAGACAAGGAAGTCCAGTGTGGACCTGTGTAAACTGGTGCAAGTTTGATCAGGCATGTACATAATGTAAATGTATCATACACATTGAACAGTCTGTGCACGATGTCGAGCATTCTTTCAGTGGACCATAGCAAACACAGCAGGCATCCCCTTCACCTATCGGAGACAACCCTCTTAGATGGGGATAGATTCCCGGCAGCTAGTCTGTCGGATCTGCGGCTCCTCACTCGTAACTACTGAGTGATCCATCCTCCCCTTGTGCTGACATGACATCTTCAGGCCCCTCTGTAGCTGCTAAACGCTTGTCAGCCCCTCCGAACCCTTGTCAGTTCTTTTTGGGCTGGCTTATCACAGCCCTTGCCCCCATTTGGAGTGCCACTTCTTCTTAGAGCCTTGCGTGCCTTCGCAACCTGCCGCAACCGTTAAGCCCGGATGTGTGCCCGCCAACTTTTAAGAGCCACGGAGATGACTTCGATGTCGCATGCCAATTGCGAAGTATTTTTAAACTCAAGCAAACCACACGTAGTCCTGCTGAGCCAGTTATGCAGGCTACGGCCTGTTAGTGGAAGCGGAGCATGGTGGATCCAAGTTCGCTGTGCAGAGGCCCCTCATGGGCATGCAAGATGAGCCGGCGTGAGCTAATTGTGCTGGCATTTGCTTATCACGCATGCTTGAATGATTTCATACTGAGCCAGTGGATGTACACTGCGGCCAGCGTGACGGGCAACGTCAGCGGGACGAGCAGGCAGTAGTACCTGCAGCCAGAACCCCTCAGAATGCGAGGCTTGAGATTGAGCCCCAGCAAGCCCAGTGGGCCTCTCAGCCTTGCCAACATGCACTCTTGTGACGCAACTCACAGACTGAGCTACAAATGGTGCAATAACAGGGGCTCCTGCCCCACAGCTAGCAATACAGCCGTAATTAAAACATGAATGGAAGACATTCCACCAGTCAGGCTCTGGCGGCACGGGCGCCCAACACCCACCTGTCGTCCGCGACGGCGGCGAGGAGCGGTGCCGCCGGGGAGCCGGCGACGAGCTTGGAGGCCGCCATGGCGTACAGGGCGGCGAGCAGCGCCCCAGCTCCGAGCGCCACCAGGGCGACGCCCGCCGCTCGCGGCGGCAGGGGGACCGGCACTACAGGCTCGCCAGGGGGCTCGTCGCCGCCGCCGCCGNCCGCGGCCGCGGGGCCGCGCCGGCGGCGAGTCCATGGCGCCTTCCGCCGTGTTAATCTCGTAAACTCGAATATACTTTGATCATCGAATGCATTCTATTCTTTTGCGCGGAAGGATCTACTGTAACCTTCACAGCAAGTCAAGAACAGCACAAGTAGGAGGCGGGAGGTTAAGGGCTCAGCAGGCCCTGGCCCCTTTTGCCTAACTGGTCTTCACTGGCAAGAGCTGCGGCCTCCCCTTGCAAGGTGCGTCCAAGAACGTGTTACAAGTGCCACTACGTGAAATGATGGGTAATTGGGTCGGGACTAGCCTGCTTCACTCCCTGCAGGTACCGCTGCTGAGAAAGCATATGTGAAGTGGTGCTGGCTTGTGCTGAAGCACATGCATGTTGATGACCTCTGAAGAGGCCTCGTGAGGTTGTCAAAGGTTGAGGTGTACAAAACGTCAGCCCGATGGCCGCCCATCATTGCAACTGCTTTGTGCCCAAATATAACTTGCACCAACGAGGCACCAGCCAGCACTGGACATAGATGGCTATGGATTGCAATACACCGCTGGATAGGCAGACTTGCAGGCTCATAGCAGAGGGTGGATTCCTAGCCGCCACTGTCCACACGGAGCAACACCCTCCGTTGCCTGTCCAACTTGAATGTGCTCACTCGTGGGTTCTAATGCCCTCCTTCAGCCGCGCTTTCGCCCTGTACCCTCACCGTTTGCCCCTCCAGACTTAGCCAACCATGTTAAGTCAATTCTCAGCATTTTCCTTACATGAATACTGCAATTGGCTCAGCTTGACCCCCCCCTTTATGTGCACTGCACGCCATCTCCCGTGAGGGATAATGTAGAGGAGCAAAGACTAGACAACGCAATGGAGGTTCGTTGAGGTCCTCCAGCACCTCTACAGATCCCGGAAGGCATATCAGATACCTCCAGGCCTGCAAATGGTGGGAGGTCGTACAGGAGTTTGACGTCAAGAGCTCAGAGGAAAGAAGTGGCTCCCCTGGAGCGCATGCCCAAATGGGCGGACAGATCCGCCTAAAACGTCAGTCCTAGAAGGGACCCACCAAACGAGTCGAGGAAGCAGAACTGTTCTTGAGGGGCTTCGAGTTACATGGGGTGAGCACTCCTAGAGGCACCTGCCGCATTCTTTAATAAGAAAGAGCGCATGGTGTCAAAGTATGAACTGGAGGCCGAGCCAAAGAAAGATTGAGAGTGAGAGGAAGTAAGAGAGTGCTTTTCCATCAGCGATCAGGCGGACGGTGGCTGTGGAAGGCCAGTCCAGGAGGTTGAAGGGACAAGGGGGAAGCCCCAATGTGGGTGGGCGAGCCACTAAGTAGCACAAATGAGTAGCTGCCAGAAACAGCCATTGCTTCTGAAGGACCCATGTCCACTCTTTTGGGCTTGCCTTTCACAGCCATCGCCTCCATCTTGAAGAGCTTTTCCTGAAGAAGAAGCCAGTGTCCTACATGTTAGAAGCACGTACTTTTGAGCGTGTGTGACTGTTATTGTGAAGGCCTGGGCCAGTCACAGCCGTCCCGGCCCCTGGCAAACCGGCTATCGGCAGGGGTACTGCTGTTTGGCCGTTCCTTTGGGCTGGCCTCTCACAGCCGCCAGTCACTTTGGCAGCGCTGTTGTTGCTTTATTTGACTGCTTGTATTCCTACTTGCGGCTGCGAACCAGGGGTCACTGAGCGGCCATTCTTAGTGATCGCTTCATTTCCTGCGTGCTATGCAGTTGACGTCTCTTCCGAACCCTGTCAAGCTTATGTGGGCTTGCCCTTTGCAGCCCTCGCCCATTGGAAGAGCGACTTCTTTCCCCTTTAGCCTGCAATCACGCTGTTACCGTAGCACCCTTAGCATAGGCTTACAAATGACCTAGCCCCAACCTTTGCCAGCTTTTAACTAAGTAGCGTGTTGCATTGATTTGGCCTCCCGAAACATGCGCACTGCGCGCCTTACCCCCTTCTGACCGGAAACTGCTCAGGGAGGAAGCGACTACCCGTGCAAGCACACAGGGAACCAAGAAGTGGCTATTTGTGAGAAGACGCTCCGCCAATGGAAGGCAATGGCTGTCAGGTGCCAGCCCAAAAGAATGCACAAGCAAAGAATGACTCCTCAAGTAGAGGGCGATGGCTTTGATTGGCCAGCCCAGAAAAGAAGGAACATGCAAACATCTGAAGGGCGGGGAGGCGCCAAAACCACGAACCAACATTCACTGACCTGCCAGTAAGAAGTAGATGATTTGAAAAAATTTCGTGTAATGAAAAGAAGGGAAGGCCAAATGGCCAAGTACAAAGGCGCATCTGAAGAACCTACATAACCTACAGCAGATTGACCCGCTCAGTAGCCACGGGTCAAAACATAAAGGCCGCCTAATCGATGCCTGAATACTAGATGGCCTGAAAGGGGCGGGGGCTGTAAATGGCCTGCCCAGAAGCAATGAACAAGGTCCAGAAAAGAGAATTTCGTGTATTTGAAACAATCGAAGGCCAGTATGGCCAAGTACAAAGGTAAGCACATCTTATGACGTAGCAGCTAGCATCTAGCAGCTACTGGGGCTGCTAGTGGAGTGAGGCAGCAGCAGTGCCAGGAGGAATGGAGGGGTGGGGGGGGGAAGCGGGCTGTGAAAGGGGGCTGTGCCACGATTGTGCCAAAAGGGCCCAAAGGCGCCAAAACACACAGCCATGCAAGAGTCCATTCCTTTTTGGGTGGCCTCTCACAGCCACCAGTCAATCTGGCCGCGCCAGATTTTTATATTTTGTATAGCTCATTTAATGCAAGAGACTACGGCGAATGGGAGCACAGTAACCCCCTGTCAGCAGCCGCCAGTCGGAGTGACTTGCAGCTGTAGTAAGAAAGTAGCAGAGAAGGCGGCTGCGGCCACGGAGCTGGGAGCGGATCAGATCGCCTCGCCCCTACCAGCATAGGCGGCCTTGGGTGCCGTCCGCTGGCTCGCCTGTCCCAAGCAGCTCACCTGGGTTGCTGGGCCCAAGTGGCCTCCACCATCTCCAGTCGCTTCATCCTGAGGGGCCAGGCTGTTTTAGCACCCGCTATAGCGGGTGTTGCAACAGGGACCAGGCCCTTCCAGCTTTCCCTAACCGCAGCACTGCATGACCTCTCGTGCTCCCTACCAACACTTGCCGAGGGTCATGCAGATTTTGCGGCATGGGCACGCTGTTCCGATAGGAAAGCGCAGGCTCACTACACACACGCTGCGGACGTGCAGGCCGCCTCCGACTTGAAGGGACTGCTCAAGGACGATAGACGTGGCCTTACCCGGCTCCTTTCAATCGGCTCCCCGGGCGCGTCGGAGTGGCTAAACGCTCTGCCGATCTACGAGTCCCTTCGGCTTTCTGACAACCTTTTCCGCACGGCGCTCCACCACCACCTTGGCCTCCCCCCCCCTTGCTTGGCTGGCATCCGCCAGTGCGAGTGTGGCCACATTGCCGACGACAAGCTCGCCTTAGCTTCGCACATGCTGAGGTGTGTTGAGGGGGGTGAGCGCATTGCCTCCCACGACCTACTAAGGGATACCATGTTTGGCATTGTGCGAGAGGCGGGATATCATCCGGCGATGGAGGTGTCTGGGATCATGCCAATCTCCTCAAGGCGCGGCAAGCCATACGTGCGGCGTCTGGACGTGGTCGCTACCCCGCGGGGCGGTGGGCCTCGTCTGCTCTTGGACGTGGTACTGATCGACGCATACAAGGCTGGCGCACCAACGTCAACCGTGTCTGGCTGGGCCACGTCCAGCGCGGAGCGCAAGAAGGAGCGGCACTACCATGATCATCCTCGAGGGGACCATCTTTACCCGTGTGCCATGGATATCTATGGAGGCTACGGCGTGAAATGGTCCTCCCTGATCCAGCATCTGGCCCGGCTGGTTGATGCGCGTCGTCGAAGTCGGGGGGGCAGCTTGGGCCACTCCAGCATTCCGCAGGCCTTAGTTGCATATTATAGAATGCGGCTCTCGCTTAGTTTGCAGCGCTCGCAAGCATTGGCTCTTCATCAACGTGCAGGGCGCGCTCTAAGTCAGGCCTCCGGCTTTCGTGGCGGCGCTCCAGCTCCCCAAGTTAGCTTGTCAGATTTGTTTGTGCTCACCCGTGGGTACTAATGTCATCTTAGGTACCTTAGATTAGGTCTCCGTATTATATAGCATTGTTTAGTCTGCACTCGACTCTGCCTGAACAATGTATTGGCTTGAATTGGCCTCCCTTTCAATTCATGCGCCCCGCGCGCCTTCTCTCGCCCAGAGACGGTTGGGAGGTGAGGTGGGGGGCGCAGGCGCGCCGTCGGCGCCGGTTGGCCGGGCGGGCCGCCCCGGGAACGTGGCCACACGTGGGTGCCGGCCCGCCGCCCATGCACGAGCGGCACCGGAGAGCCGGCGGCGACGGCACCATGTCCGCCGCCTTTAAGCCGGCCAAGTGGCACTCGCTCACGCCGTCTTCTGACGGTGGAACCCAGACGCCTCGGGGTCAACTTGCCACGCTTTGGCTGCTACTTCTGGGTCTCGTTGGGGAAAGGCGCGCGGTGCGCATGGCAATGAAAGTGGAGGTTGAAACTCGGAGAAGGGGTGCCTGGGGTGCCTCTTTCCTGGCTGCAAGTTGATCCGACTTGCGGCTGCTGACTCGGTGGTACTAAGCTCCCATCCGCCGCTGTCTCTTGCATAGCTGTGTGATTTTGGCGCCTTTCGGCCCTTTTCTTCATTGTTTGTGGACCTTGCTCATATGAAATGGCCTGGCTTCACAGCCCCCGCCCCATTTGGAAGAGCTCATTTCTGGGAAAGACATCACTTCTTCTACTTCTGGGGTACCTCGGCGGCCCACTTCCCCCCGTTCCGGCGCCCCGTTAGGCCTGAAGCTGGATCCGGAACCCGATCCCCGTCGCCGCGCCACCCACGAAGCAGCCCCTCTTCTCACCCCAACGGCTTGGATGGGCCCGCGCGCCGCGATCCACGGCTGCGGGCTCGCCCCAAGGAGAAGCGAACTCGGCGAGGTGCCAGATACGTTTCCCAGCTGTATCTGCCGCACGCCCAGGCAACTGCAGCAGCGGCGCCAGTTGGGCGCGAGCCGCCCATCCTGGAAAGCCGCGCCCGGGGTTGGTGGCCCCGTGCACTCCTCACCTGCCCCGACGAGACGAAGTATCGCTCTCACCAAGAGGGCGGTGGTCTTCTCTCGGTGGCCCTTCTTCATAGCCGCTTAGTTTCTTTTTGTGCTTGTTTTTCTTAGTGCTTCCCCTGGCCCCTTCGTCCTTTTGTTCATTCATTTTTGGGCTGGCTTTTACTAACCCCTATCCTCAATGGGCGAGCCCTACTTTCTTCGTAGAGAGAGAAGGCGCGCGGGGCGCATGAATTGAAAGGGAGGCCAATTCAAGCCAATACATTGTTCAGGCAAAGTGGAGGAGGACAGAGAGTGGGCTGGGTTTAGGGTCCTCCACGCGCATTAGCTGCAAACGGCTCAGGCCCCAATGACTGCGCACGAGCATACACTCAAAGTGCTTGGGCCTAGACAAGAAGCCGTTTCCGAAAGGCAGTAATGTCTTCCGAAGGGGGCGAGGGTATAGAAGGCAAGCCGAAAAAATTGGATCGGGAAGGGCCGTGACTGTGACGGGCAGGCTCAATTGGGCTGACGAGCGTTGCGGAGGACACTGCGAGATTATCGTCATGCACTGGGCGTGCCGAACCTTCAGCTTGCTCTTGTCACCTAGGTGATAATGGCCCCTCTATCTTGAGAAGGACTACAGGGAATACTACTGGTGAGGTGTTGAATTGTGTGGCTGATGCTTGGACGCTCTTGTTCATGTGCTACAACACTGCACATACCCTGCAGTCTTGGGCGGCACCTCAGACAGAATGACTTCACATTAGCATGAAGGAGAATACACACCGTGGAGTACCGAACTTGTCAGATACATTCTTTCCAACTTTGGAATAAGAGCGCGTGGGTGGAGGTGGGGCTGTTGACAAGCATTGACAAGCACGACTGATCAACGCGACAAATATGGTGCAGCCACGACTACGTTGCCCAACAAGTTGCAAGCCACACTGCACCTCAAGCTCAGGGTGCCGAGCCTCGTCATCGTTAGGATGTCGTGTCGAGATCGCCCGCCCTCTGACTTCCGGAACACGTGACGCACCTGCGGGCCCCTCGCCTTGCTGGGCGAGTGTGGCTTGATGTCAAATGATACTAATACTTTAAGAGGCTTCTTCGAAGGCCAGCCCAAAAAGGAAGGGACAAGCTCCGAACAAAAGGAAGGACCAGAAAGGCGTGAAGAGAGAGAAGGCGCGCGGTGCGCGTAAGATGAAAAGGGTAGGCATCTTAAGAAGTAGATTCTAAGCCATTACACTGTTCAGTCAATCTTTTTCTATTACACTGTTCAGGCACGAGCTAGGGGGAAAGGTGGGGCAAGTCCAAATGAAAGATAGAGGTTCCAATGTAAGGCAATGGCTATGAAAAATTGTGCGCCCATAGAGGAGAAAAAGATTCGTGTAGTTGAAACAAACGAAGGTCAAATGGCCAAGTACAAACAAAGTGCTCGCCCATAGAGAAGAGTGGCTGGCAAAGCCAGCCCAAAAAGAATGGACAATATCCCAAGCCAAAGAAAGGTGCCGAAAAAGAACTACACTACAGTCCATGCAAAGGCAAGCACACCTAAGAACTACATAACCTACAGCAGAATGAGGAGAGGAGAGGGGCTGTGAGAAGAGAGGCCAGCCAATTGAGAAGAAAGTGCTCGCCAGTTGAACGAACAAGACAAGTTAGCACATTCTGACCAAAGGGCCGTGAACAATGAGCCAGTCTCACAAAAGACCTTTTGTCCATTTCTTAGGGCTGGCCTGTCACAGCCATTGCCGTCATTTTGGAAAAGCTGTCTTCACAAAAAGAGAAAAGCATTGCGAGCGAAGCCCCTCGGGCAGCTTCAGACGGACGGAAGTAGAAGAAGCGCTTTTTCTTGGGGCCAAAAGCGCTGAAGAAAGCGCGGCCAGATTGACTGGTGGTTGAGAAGAATTTTCGTGTATTTGAAACAAATGAAGGCCAATTGGCCAAGTACAGAGGCAAGCACATCTAAGACCTACATAACCTACAGCAGAATGACCCGCTCAGTAACCGCGGGTCAAACCATAAAGGTGGCTAATCGATGCCTGAATACTAGATGTCAGATAAGAAGCCCTTCTGCCACCAACTAGAGCACGCCCAGCTTTCTGGTGCAAGGCATTAATTAGCCTGGGCACGCTGCAAACAGGCCGAAACTCGTCGTCGCAAGTTGAGAGAGGCCAGCCCAAGGGAGAGAAGGCGCGCGGGGCGCATGAATTGAAAGGGAGGCCAATTCAAGCCAATACATTGTTCAGGCAGAGTCGAGTGCAGACTAAACAAGGCCACATAATACGGAGACCTAATCTAAGGTACCTAAGATGACATTAGTACCCACGGGTGAGCACAAACAAATCTGACAAGCTAAAGGGAAGGAAGGAAAGAACGAGCGCCGCGACAGGGAGACTGAAGTGGCTAGCAAGTAAGAATTTCGTGGCTAGCAAGAAAAAGAAAGAAAGGGGTCTCTCATCAGTAACCTATAGTCAGGAGATGCAGATCAGAACCTCTCTCGCTAGGAAGTGCGGCCTGTAGCGGACGTACGACGCACTGGCGGCCGTGAAAGGAGGAGTAAGTAAGTACACACACAATCCTAATCTAAGGTACCTAAGATGACATTAGTACCCACGGGTGAGCACAAACAAATCTGACAAGCTAAAGGGAAGGAAGGAAAGAACGAGCGCCGCGACAGGGAGACTGAAGTGGCTAGCAAGTAAGAATTTCGTGGCTAGCAAGAAAAAGAAAGAAAGGGGTCTCTCATCAGTAACCTATAGTCAGGAGATGCAGATCAGAACCTCTCTCGCTAGGAAGAAAATGTGTGTATATTAAGAGATGGGGAGGCCATGTGTGGCCAAGTACAAAGGCAAGCACATTGGACAAATGTACGTCACCTGCTGCTAAGCTGACCCGCTCAGTAACCACGAGTCAGCGGAAGTGCGGCCTGTAGCGGACGTACGACGCACTGGCGGCCGTGAAAGGAGGAGTAAGTAAGTACACACACAATCCAGCGGTGGCGGGATAGCCGGAGGCTGCCGCTGGAGCCGCCTGATCAAGATGGCCGATCTGAATGGGGCTGGCTTTTCCAGCCCCTATCCTCAATGGGCGAGCCCTTTCTCTTCGCCGCCCATCCCTCGTGCCCGAATGCAGAGATTTTATTTGTCCCACGGGCTTGACGCACCCGCCACCCCGCCCCGCATTCCCTCCTACACACCACCTCCTCGGCCATGGCTGCCCGGCCCGCCCGGCGGCGCCGCGCGCGGCGCGCGTCTTTTTTTTTTTTTTTTTTTTTTTTTTTTTTTTTTTTTTTTTTTTTTTTTTTTTTTTTTTTTTTGGCGGCGGCGGCGGTGGCCCGCTCGTCGGAGCCCCGCAGCCATGCCGCGCCGCGTGGCGGCGTCGCTGGGCCCGGCCTGCCTCGTCTCGCTCGGCTTCCTGAACCCCGCGGCGTGGGCCGCCATCGTCGAGGAGGGGCCCCGCTTCGGCCTCGACCTCCTCTGGGTGCTCCTCGCCTCCAACGCCGTGGCCGTCGGCCTGCAGCTGCTCGCTGCGCGCCTCGGCCTCGTCACTGGCAAGACCCTCGCCGAGGTCGCCTTCCGCTCCTTATCTCCGCTGAATCTCCGTCGAGATTTGGGCTGTCTCACCTAAGCGCCACGCTTTCTTGGCCGCTGCCAGTGCCACTGAAGGTATTGCTCGGGCCGCTTGCGTCGTCCTGCCTCCTGGATTCAAGATGTGAGCATGTCGCACAAAGCCTCTGCTCGTGACTGATGAGATGCCCGCGTGCAACCGCGCTTTGGCTCACAGATGTGCCGCGAGGAGTACCCGTGGCCTGTCCCTGTCTTGCTATGGGCGTCCTGCGAGGTTGCAATCGTGGCCCTGGACTGCATGATGGTGAGTGCCTGCGGCTCGAGCTCAGCACCTCTCCTAGCAGCACTATCGCTTTAGTGACTGCCACTCCCTCAACCTAGTTGAAGCCACTTGCTGACTCGCAAAGGCTTCACAGGTGCTTAGAAGAGACGAAGCGCCGGTGGGACTGTGGTCTGCGTGGGCTACTTGGCTGGCCGCCATCCTGTCTCGTGAAGCCGCGCGAGAGGGCTGCTGTCCTCTATCCGACAATCATTGTCTGGCACTTCATCACTGGCAGCTCTGAAGTATGGGTGTGTGCGTGTGTGCCCTGGGTGCCCTAGGTCCTGGGCGCTGCCATAGGGCTGAAGCTGCTCTTCAGTGTGCCCATGCTGGCCGGTGTCCTCATCATGGAGCTGGAACCAATCCTTACTGTCGCCCTGCCGCACAACGTGCTGGTATTTTACCAGAGATTCTCTTGCCGGTGCTGAAAGTGCATCCTTGAGGATGAGCTTTTGCAATTTGCTCATGCCATTGGTTTGGAAACGAACACTGCCTATTGCATGACGAGCAGGAGCACAAATGTGAGCAGGGCAAGGTTAGCAGT
Source organism: Spirogloea muscicola (assembly GCA_009602725.1). Lineage (NCBI taxonomy): Eukaryota > Viridiplantae > Streptophyta > Zygnematophyceae > Spirogloeales > Spirogloeaceae > Spirogloea > Spirogloea muscicola. The sequence goes on from WELB01000027.1 coordinate 206,741, forward strand.
GTAAGTGCAGTCCGCCAATGCTAAGAAGCACTGGAGCTCCTCTGCAAGCAGGGATTATCCTGGTTCTCTTTAGTAGCTGCAGATTGCATATCCTTGAACGAGCAAGCTCTAAAACGTTGCAAACTTCTGTCTCGTGCTTATTGACAGACCCCTAGTTTTTCGGTGAAGGCGGGGGCCACTGCTTTAGTCATCATCACCATGTGCTTTCTGAACCAGCTCGTGCGAACAGGCTCTCCTTTCCTTGAGCTGGACTCGGACTTTTCTGTCTTGGTCCAGCAAGACCGTGTCTGGACGGCCATGGCCTTTTTGGGCTTGAACGTCCTCCCGCAGAATCTCCATCTTCACTCCTTCCTGCCGCAAGTAGGCCAAACTCCGGGATGAACCTGCTTCACAAGAGCTCTTCATAAATGATACTTCTCTTTCTTGCTCAATCTCTAGTAGGCATGTCAAATGAAATTCCCTGCACTTAAGGACCTGGCAGTAAGCCTGACACTCTGCTCGCTCCATATTTTGTCGAGCCACACCTTGCTCAGCCCGTTGCGCTTCTTGCTCTTGTCGGCAGGTTAATTAGTGCACATCACTCTCTCCTGCCTTCTTCCCTGCCATGTGACCTCCTAAGACTTGTATTTCTATGTTCACACAGGCCCCTCTGGAAAAGTACAGCCTTGTTAGCAAGCTTTATGTACAGAATGCTGTGGATATCTGTCTCTCCCTGGGCGTGGGCTTACTTGCCAATGCAGCAGCCCTTGGGATTGCATCTACAACGTTCTATGCAGGAGGGTCAGAACCCTCGAATGGCTTTATCAATCAGGTGCACTTGCTAACTTGTAGGTACTGTTCACGGCCATCAGCATGTGAGATTTGTGAGCGCATGTCCTGCCCCTGATTGTGGCAGGTGCTGCAACAGCGTACCATTTTTAATAGGGGCAAGCAACTCACGGGCTTGTCCAGCTTTCAGTGGCTGACTCCTCTAGATCACTTGCCTTGACTGTCGTGACCTTTGGTATGATATCCTACCCAGGTGTGGGGCAGCACCCTTGCCCCCGCATTTGGCGTCGCGCTTGCGACCATCGGCATCATCTCGTACTTGACGCAAGCGCTGTCTGGCCAAGTTGTGTCCAAGGGCTTCATAGGCATGCAGAGCAAGCCTTGGCTACGGCGGAGTCTCGTTCGCACAGCCGGCGTCATTCTTGCCTGCACATCCCTTAACAGCCTTGGCGGCGTGGATCGCATGCTGCAGTTGTGCCAGGTCAGCTTGCGATTCGCACCTCCAGCACTGCAAGTCTTTCGTCATGCAACAAGCAACACAAGTTGTAGCTGATTGCCACTTGGTGAAGCTGACAAAATGCTATTGGACTTCAATGCTTGGTCCTCAGGTGGTTATGTCTTTGCAGTTGCCGCTCACTCTCATCCCTCTGATCAAAGTCACTTCGTCGAAGGTCTACATGGGGCACTTCCAGATTTCACGCTTGGCAGCGGCAGCGGCCTGGACGGTGGGCATTATTATCTACGTGACAAACATCATTGTTCTCTATGAGAACATAGTCTACGACGATGGATCCTCGCTGTCCGGCGACCTGCGGTCAAATCAGGTGGTGTGGGCGACCTTGGCAGGCTCAGTGCTAGCCGGAGAGTTTGTGCTGGCAGCCTGGATGGCCGCCTCTCCGCTCCGACACACGGTTGGGACGCAGCAGCGAGGCTCTCTTGAGAGTAACAGTGAGGATCAAGCGTTTGTCCTGAAGGCGGTCAGCAGGAAAGAGGCTATTCCAGAAAACAAGGAGGAGTCAGGGCTGCGATTGCGAGGACCAAGGGCCGCCAATGGCCTGCGCGGCGAACAAAGTAGCTTTGACGCACGTCAAGGTGCCGAGCAGCCCTCCACTGAGGAGTCCCTGGAGCCGGTGGTCCCTAAGGAGGTGCAGGAGGAGCCACTTTTGCTTGTCCCTGCTCTTGATGGCGACATGCAGGCACTTTATGGTGCTTTTGATGGCAGCTCTGACAGGTTGGCAGTAGGCGACTCTGAGGTGTCCCAGCACAACGAAGGGTGTGATATAGCGGCAATACCCGAGATGCCTGTGGGGCAACTTGAGACGGGCACAGCACCTGATCAAGAAGCTCTTCATGGTGACCAAGTACTGGCAGGTTCTGGCAGTATTGGTGTTGGTAGTTCAGAGCTATTGGAGCTGAAGGAGCCACAGCAGGTGCAGGATGCAGCATCGGCAACTTTGCCAGCCGCAATTGATAGAGGAGCCTTGGACGATGCCTGCGAGCCGAGTTTGCTGGAGGTAGGAACTCTGGGCCATGGCAAGGACAGGTTGCCTGACGTGCCTTCACGTGCAATTGAGGACCATGTTGATGGCTTACCAGCGGCCATTCAGCAGGCCGACAGTGTGGACGCGCAGAAGGCCCCCCTGGTCATCCTTGACAAGCCACAGGAGAAGACGAGGGCCAGTGAAGAACGGCCAAGCATGGGCGTAGACGAGACTGTGGTGCAGGGAGGGGGCCTGGAGCAGGCCAAGTCGAGGAGCACGGCGCTCCATGAGCCAGGGTACGAGCCGAGCATGAGCCTGCTTGACATTCTAATCTCAGAGGCGCACAAATATGGGCAGATCAAGGAGTGGGTTTTGAGCTCCGCTCTGAAGAGGCACAACAGAAAGGAGAGCGTGGAACAGGTGGGCGATTTGGATGCTGGCCTAGCGGACGCGCTCGAGCTGCATGTCGAGGTACTTGTCCCTGCCGCAGGTGACGAGCAAAAGTACGCCGTGAGCTCTGCTGAAGAAAAGGTCACTGCATCGGAGGAGCTTAATCAGTCTCTACCTGTGGAGGTAATGGCTGTGAGCTCTTCGGGAGGGCAATCTCCATCCTCCACAACATCAGAGAGCCAGGAGCCAAGCGCTGCTTCAGTAGCGGATTCATCGCTTTTTCTTCCAGAGCAAGTGAGCCCCCCCGATGTTAGCAATCACCCGCTGTGTTTGCTGACTGAGATCTCATGCATGCTGGATGCCTGCGTCCTTGATCATGAGCTGCCTGAGCAGCCTGAGCAGTGGCTCATGTGAAAGTTGACAACTTATGGCAGGATGTGCCGCCTGGAGCGAGGAAATCAGACAAGCTTTCAAGCTCGGCTCCAGCTTGGGTTCCAAGTGTACCTTCAGCATCTGCAAACCTTGTGACAAGTGATGAGGTGGAGCTCCACGACACCGACATGGACGCCGATGTCGACCTGGAGGACAGCGGGAACTGGAGCTCAGCAGTAGCAGGCGTGCTGAGCGAGGATCCTACGTCGCCACCAAGGGCGGGCGCGTCTCCAGCACTCATGCAAACAGGCTCTGCAGTCAAGTCCCAGCCCAGCTGGAGCGTGCAACCTGTGGCGGAGCGGGAGAGGTTGGCACCGGAGGGTGTTTTGGACCCCGGGAGCCTATCGCGCCTCTCGGGGCTGGGACGTGGCGCGCGGCGGCAGCTTGCGGCTGTGCTCGACGAGTTCTGGGGCATCATTTTTGACTTGCATGGGCAGCCTGTGGCTGCCAATAGTGGCGGCAGCGGCAGCCAGCAGCAGCACCTGGCGCTAGGACGAGAGGGAGGCAACGGCAGAGCTGGCGCCCAATTGGTGCCGCAGGACCAGCAGAACTTGGCAGGCATGCCGGGGCTTGCGGCATACAAGCACAGCGGCGAGAAACCTTCAGCGGCAGGGTTCTCCGGGGCGTTTGGTCGCCAGGCCCCACACACCATCTCGGCGTCTACCCTCCGGCAGTTTGCCAGTGTCTCACGGTTGCCGCACTCTGACGGGCGTGGACATCACAACCATGCTGCCGGGGAGAATGGCAGCCTCTCGGTGCCCAACCTGTTCAGTTTGCCGGGCTATCCGGGGAGTGGCGATGCCATCGCTGCGTTGGACCGTGGGCAGGGCGCCGAGGTGCCCACCTACCAGCTGCAGCGACGAGCCACGTCGATAACATCGGCGAGGATGGGTCTGGACTTTGGCAGCCACAGCTATGGCGATAGCAACCTCAATCTCCATGACGTACAGAGGGATGCACAGCTGTCGTACTCCCGGGGCTCCATGGGGAGTCCCGGGAGTATGGCCATGTACGGCAAGTCGGACAATGTCGGGGCCAACTCCAGACAATTTGACAACGACGTGGAGTATGCGATTGAGGCCCGAGCGCGGCGGCAGGTGCAGGAGCTCATGGAGGCCTACTTGCCATTCTCGAACAGGGCCACACCCATTTCGTTTGTGGTAGAGCCGCCAGCGCGCTCCTACCACCAGGACAAGGGCCGTAGTTCGTTTGAGAGGGATCGGCTGCAGGGAGATGGCGGCTGGGATGGCGGGGCGCTCGGTGGGCACCTGGGCTACCATGAACGTCTGTCAGAGGCAGACCCCATGCAGAGCTTCCAGGCTGACAGTGTGAAGGGATCAGCCGAGGGGTACAACCCAGAGATGGAGCAGCAAGCAGCGCATGCGAGGGCTCATGCCCGTCGACAAGCGCCTGGCTCGCATGACTGGAGCGACGGCGAAGGGGCAGCTCGGCCTGGGTATGGGAACCTCGCTGGGGGCCCCCTGTCCTTTGACGATCTGGCGCCATCCCAGCAGATGCGCGACGCTTTCTCCCTGCAGCACCCGTCCTCGTCCGCCGAGCTCAAGTCGTTCTGGTCCAAGCAGCCTCACGAAACTCTCTTCGGCCCTACGCACGATCAGTTACAAGCATCAATCCTCAAGGTAATGCCGAGGCTATGGACAGAGTGCACATGCAGGCAGGTCAATAGGTTTGCTACTATCATTGGCTGCATATGAAGCCTCACGGTATACACAAGGCTTAGCAATAGAGCTGACAGAGCCGCATCGGCTTCAGAAAGCGGCACTATGTGTAGGGTCAGAGTGACTATCTCGGGCCATTTTTGAAGGGCGGACTCATTGGCGTGTGCCCATCATAGTTCCAGCCTTCGCAAGGCATCAACTCACCCGCCTGCCCTGTGTGTTTCTCAGGGTCAAGCAACCGGCACGTGGTCACAACCTGCAGCTGCGCAGCATGAGCTTGACAAGCAGGAGAAAGACGAGTTGCTCATGAGGCAACTCCGAAGCTGCCTGCACCAGCTACTCAAGATCGAGGGCTCCAGCTGGCTGTTCCGATACGAGTGCGGTGCAGACGAGGACGTGGTTGCGGCAGTAGTTGATCAGGAAAGAAAGCTGTACCAGGAGGCTGTACAGCTTGTGGTGAATGGCCAGATGAGCAGCGGGGAGGACAAGGGCCTCACAATTCTTAGCTTTCACAGGAAGCCCAAGGCCAGCAGCGACAGCATTGGCGGCAAGGATGCGCTCCCCCTTCTCTCGCCTGCTCAGCAGGCCCTTGCCATGGAGGCGGTGCTACTGGCAGCCTCCATGTGGGGCTGCGGGGAAGCGTGCCTCTGGTCCCCAACGCTCCTGGTCAATTTTGGAGTCTGGTGTGTGCACAGGGTCCTCGAGCTAGCCCAGATGGAGAGCCGGCCTGAGCTGTGGGGCAAGTACACCTATGTTCTCAACAGGCTGCAGGTAGTTGTCCACATTCGAGATTGCTGCTTAAGTACCTCATCAGTTTATGCAAAGATTGCTGCACTATACCACAAATGTTGCAATATGATGCTGGTGCAGGCAGGCAGTCTTAAGTCCACAATGACCTCAGAGGTGCTTGATGTTCGACAATCTCTGCTGGATCTCATAGATTCTGTGATCACCTTGGAAGCTCAACCTGAGCACGTGCTGTAGGAGGCGGGCAAGGTCCACGAGCAGTCGGCCAACTTTGACCTTGCTGACTACAATCATGGCTTGGCACGTCTGCGATTCTGCAGGGTATCCTGGACCCCGCATTTTCCAAACCACGCACCGTGCCTGCCCTGTGCAAGTGCTTTGGCGATAAGGTGGGCCAGGACGCCGTATGTGCCCAGCAGTGGGGATCGCAACACTCGCTGGCCCAGTCCATGGCCGGCGGCTTCCGGCAGGGTGGCGCCACACCAGCGTCTTCCACGCCATACTCGCGGAGCAAGGGCCCGCCAGCATCCGTGTTCCTGGACATAGTGAAGGAGGTGGAGACGGCGGTGGGTGCCCGGAAGGGCCGCACGGGCACTGCAGCGGGCGATGTCGCCTTCCCCAAGGGCAAGGAGAACCTGGCATCCGTCTTGAAGCGGTACAAGCGGCGGCTAGGGAACAAGCAGCCCGGTGGGAGCCTCACGACGATGACAGCGTGTGCCAGTAGCACAGGGCCACCACAGCGCCGCGGGCAGCAGCACCAGTCGTGGGTCCGCATATGACAGCAACGATCCAGCAGCGTGCACGAGCCAGCGAGCTGCGGTTGTGCTGCGCAAGCCATCTCCCTCGCCCCTCTGCCACTAGTTTCTGTACACAGCTTTTTGTAAAGCTTCTTCTTCCTGCCTTGCTCCCCACTGAGGAACAACAGCAGCAGCGTGTGCCCATGTGCTGCCACTCGTACAGTTGGCGACAGCCTCCCACTCGCATTGGTAGTGGGGCTTCAGGTACGCCACATCCTAGTGCGTCTGTTGCAGGTTGGTGGATGATAGAGTTTGCCCTCTCGGCGGGAAACTGCCGGATTTTGCTCGCGTTGCTAGCAGCTTGTTCAGACCAGTGGTCGAACTAACAGTCCATCGGGTGCTGCTGCGCACCGGCTTCAGTCCAGCCCCCACAGTAGTGGCACACTGCTCGGCCGGGGCCATGGCACCCACGCTTCTTCATTGTAGACGCCGTACACATTCTTTTGCTTTTTAAGAAGCTCAGACCCAAACACGCATGCCAGTAGCAATGGCAGCCTATCCGAATGCGACATCAGACTTCGCGCTTGCGCTTGCACATTGTAGACAGCCAAATCTGGTAAAAGACTTGGGGGCTGACGCAGTGACCTGGCAACTCCCCTATGGCAGTCAGTCAGTCAGCCGAGGGTGAGTGGGCCGTGTAAAAACATGGCAAGCCGAGCCCTTGGCAGCCCTTGACCTGTTGAGTGCCCACCTGGCCCCTCTGGAGCTCCTGTCATGAACAAGTACAAGGACCACCCGGCGGCCCTTCCCGGTGGCTCGGTGCCTTTGGGTCTTGTGTCCTGCTACCGTATGCGCTTGTCTATGTCCCTACAGCGGTCCCAGGCGATTGCTTTGCATCGCCGGGCTGGTCGCGCCCTTGCAGCAGCCTCTGGTTTGCGCAGCGGGGTTGCTCTTCCTCCCCTCAGCTCATCTGACTTCCTACTGCTGACTCGGGGGTATTGAGGGCGCCCTGTCTGCCTAGCCTACGGCTCCGTCATGAACACCTGTATGCATCTGGCTGGCAGTTTACAGCCGATTTTTTAATATCAGCAGCCGCTTGACTGTCATGCAGCTTCTACTGGTGGATGCAACTGCAACAAAGCACTGAATGACGGTCCAATGGCGGCTCCTTCAAGCACCCGGGTAGGAGAAGCTGCAAGCTGCCGACAAAGTTTGGCAGGCAGCGACTCCCCATGGCCTGCAACTGAAGCCCGTCACTGCTGCAGCCACAGTCGCTGCGGTCGTCACTGCTCCGAGGCTGCTGCAGTGGCTGTGCAGGCCCGCACTGCCTTCGCCGATCCTCCTCCGCACACGCGTGGCGATCCAGACCTGATCCACGACAAGTGCAGCAGAGGGCCGGCGGCCCAGTTTGGGCACAAAACGGTGCTGGGCAGGTTGGGGACCGGCGAATGTGGCAGCGCCCCAGTAAAGCTGGAGAGCGGCGGGCGTGGCCTCAGGCTTCAGCCTGAGCTTTGCGCGCGTGCACGCGTTTCCCCCACCCGGCGGTCTTGATGGCCTCCATGTACTGCGACACGAGCTCCCGGCAGTTCTGCGCGGCGCGGGTGCAGCGGAGCACGCGATCCGGAGCCGTCAGAGCAGACACCGCCAAGCAGCAGGCCACGGAGTGAAACAAAGCTAAGCAAGGCAAAGCAAAGATGTAAGTTAGCTGAGTCAAGTGAGATCATCGAGTTAGCTAAGATAATGATCTACGGTAGAACACCGTTCTAGTTAACTTCGCCGCCGCTGTCCCCGCCGCCGCGGTCGTAAGGGAGTTTGCGATGCAGGGGTCGGGGGTTCGAGACGGCGCTCCCGCGCGGGGCCGCGCACCTGCGTGTGGTTGACGCCCTCGAGGTGGTAGCAGGCGCGGAGGCGGTCGCGCAGGAGCTTGGCGGCCTCGGCGCGCACCAGCGCCTCGCGCGCCACGTGCTCGCGCTGCTCCAGGAACGCCGCCGGGTCGTCGTGCCGCACCGCCGCGTCGAAGGAGTCCGGCGGGCCCTCCTCGAACCGCGGCGCGCCGCGGAACACCATCTCTCCCTCTCGCCTCGCCCCGCTCGGCGCCTCGCCCGGCGGCGCCGCGGCAACGGCGGCGGCGGCGNATGGCTTCCCCATTCAAGACACATTCCTTCGTCTCTGGGGTGGTATTCCCTTGCTCTTCTCCAGAAGCTCCAACCCACACGGAAAGCCGTCCACTGGTTGTCGCCAGTGGGCACGTCGCTTCTTGGGCCAGCCACATGGGCTTCTAACCCCGGCAGTTTGTCAAAGGTGGACCTGATCCTTCAACACAAAGGCAAGGGAGGTCGGATTCCAGCAGCAGCAGCCATGGTGCAGTAGCAGCAGCAGCAGCAGCAGCCAACATAGCACCAGCAGCTACTACAGCAGCAGCAGCATGAGCACCACGGCCAGCAAGAGCAGGAATACAGCCAGGCGACTCAGCATCACCGTCATCCTCTGACTCTTCAGGATCCTTCCCATGTCGAGGAGCTCCCCTTTGCCATCCGTTGCCATGCTCGTCGACGCGTGCCAAATGTCGAGTCGATGGTACGGTCGGCACCACAGGGCTCCATGGAATGACCCTCATCTCGTGTGATATGAAGCAGGTACGCTCCCCCACAATGAGCTGAGCCAGTCCTGCACTTTCCTCCAGCCCAATACAGAGGCTACTCTGGCACTGGTGCTACTCTTCGCACAGTCCAGGATTGGAACCAAAGCTCCCATGGCAATCTCAACAGCACAAAAACAGTCGGCCACAAAACGGCTAACACACCCATGCAAACGACACACAGTCTGTACAGGCTGTTGTTGTTGATATGGCAAGAATCACCATTCAGAGCATCAAGGACAAGAATCTCAAACTCGGCCTCGAGCACATTGTCAACCTTCACCTCCCAACCGCCGCTGACTTGGACTCCAGGCATTTGTCAATACATTAGTGCTGCATTGACATTGCAGCCATGTAACTTCGTTACACCTGGTCAGGCCTGGCCAGCTAGGCGCCTAGCTCAGTCACCGTCCGGCTCAGAAAAGACGGTGACGGTAATATTCCGGGTCCTGGGCATTCGGTTAGCCCTATTCTTGCGCGACGCCGATGGTCAGATCCACACCCGGCGCGCTGACCTAGTCGCCATCCCGCCCGGAGGCGGTCCGCGTATCATCGCGGATGTGGTGACCGCCGATTGTGTCGACTCCGCTAACCCCTCCAAGTCGGCGTCGACCGCTGGGCATGCGGTCGCTCTGGCGGCCCGAGGCAAGGAGCGGAAGTATGCAGACCACCCCCCCGGCGACGAATTCGCGGCCCTTGCCATCGACGTCCATGGGGCTTATGGCAGCGGCTGGCTGGATCTCATCCAGCGGCTTGCCCGGCAGGCCATTGAGCGGCGGCCGGGTCTGCCAGGGGGGCTGCCCGGCTTCAATGCGGCCGGCTTCCTGGCCCAGGTCTTCCGGATGCGGCTCTCCGTGTCCCTCCAACGCTCCCTCGCTCATGCCGTTCACTCGCGTGCAGGCCGCGCTATCGCGGCTGCTTCTGGGTCGCGTCTGAATGCTACTTTTCCAGCTTCGAGCTACTCTGACCTGATGTTGCTCACCCGCGGGTATTGAGCTTCCTGTGGTTTCGTCGTGTCTTCTTGTCTAGATGCCTAGCTGTGTGTTTCTTCGCACTTTGGCTTTGGACTTGGTCCATTCTTTCTGGGCTGGCTTTGCCAGCCCCTCTTCTCTATGGGCCTGCCTGAACAATGTAATGGCTTGAATTGGCCTCGCTTTAATTTCATGCGCACCGCGCGCCTTCTCTCTCTCTATGGGCGAGCAATTTCATTTGCTAGCCCCCCTTCTCTGTGGGCGAGCACTTCCTTATTAGGGCCAGTTCACACCGGATCGGTCGGTCGCAAATTGCCTCGTATTGGCCTCAACTTTGGCATGATTTTGACCCCAGCCGTCCATACAATGCGCGAGACGTACTCCTCGGCGGAGTCCGACCGACCCGGTGTAAATTGGCCCTTATTAGGGCAATGACGAATAGCCCAGCTCAACAAGCAGGCCCGCCGCCTGGCTGTGCCGCCCGCGTTGTGCACGTGCCTCTTCGACGTGGCACTCGAAGTGTCGTCGTGTGGACCTTTTTCTTTTCAACGGCTACTTACAGCTAGGAGACACATAGGCTAGCTATCAACTTAAGTGAGTGACACACCAGCTGTCGGCTTCCCAGGGTTTAGGGTTTAGGGGTTTAGGGTTTCCTCTTAGCCTGTTGTATATTGGGATGTGCTAACCCGTGGGTAGTACACGTCACACTTGCACCTGCTTCTTTCCTAGCCAGCTTAGCATCTTTCCCCTAGCATAGGGCTTCCTTTCAAATAGCCCAAATTTTGGCACTATTTTTTGCCTGATGAAAGGCAACGTCTTCACTTAAGCCATCGTTCCATTGCATGCGCTACGCGCGCCCTCCTATTCTTACCAGCTTACCAGCGGCGCGGCGGCGGCGGCGGCGGCGGCGGCGGCGGCGGCAGCAGCGGCGGCGGCTACTCGCCGTTTGCAACGCCCGACCAGCTGCAGCTGGAGCTGCAGCAGCTCGCGACGACTGGCGGCGCCGTCTCTTCCTCGTCCTCCGCCAGCTACCTCGCCTCTGCCGTCCCCCCGCAGCCGTCGGCGTCTCAGCCGCCACCGGACGTCCTCGCTCAGCTGCAGAGCATGCAGGCCACGCCGCACAAGCCGCTGCTGCCGCCGCAGCAGCCGCAGTCGCAGCGCTACCAGCCGCAGCCGCAGCCGCCATTGTACCTCGGCGGACACCCGTCGCAGTATGACACTGCGGCGGCTGCAGCAGCGGCATTGCAGCAGCAGCACCAGCAGTTCCTGCACCAGCAGGCGGCGGTGTACCAGCTGCCGCCGGCTTCGTCGCCGCCACGGCTGCCCCCCGTGCGCACCGGCAAGGCGCCATCGCCGCCGCCGCAGCAGCAGCTGCAGCAGCAGCGGTCTCTGCCCCGGCAGCAGCCGAAGCGGTCGCCGTACACGTCGCCGTCGCAGTCGCCCCCCATCTCGCCGCAGGTGCAGGCCATGCAGCGGCTCGCCATCAATGGGGGCGACCTGCCGGCTGCGCCGCAGCACTATGGCCTCGTGGCCAGCGCCAGCAACGGCGGCAGGGCTGCCGGCAGCTACAGCCCGAACTCGCAACCAAAGCAGCAAGCGCCAGGGAGGGGCGGCAGCGACGGCGAGCCGGCACTGAAGATACCGCCGCTGCCGGACCTGGAGGGCCTGCCCGGCGCCGCCGCTGGCGGCGGCGCCGCCGGCGGTGGCGCGCTGGACGGCGGCGGCCCTGTGCGGCCCGTCAGCTCGCAGCTGGAGCAGCTGCTCATCAACTGCGCGGAAGCCATCGACCGCGCCGACCTCACCGCCGCGCACAGCATCATGCAGGCGCTCAACTCCATGGTCTCCCCGCACGGCACCGCCTCCCAGCGCATGGCCTACTACTTCCTTGAGGGCCTCGCCGCGCGCATCGTCGGCACCGGTGCCGCCATCTATCAGGTGCCTGCGCGTCGCCACAGATGCCGCTGCCTCTGCGCTGCCACTGCAAGTCCTTCTCACCATTGATGGCTGGCTCAGCTTCCCGCCATAGAGGTGTCAGGTAGAACATGCTACTTGCTCCGTTGGCTTGTGAGCGTGTCATATACTGACAGTCCACGTGCTGTGAATGTCCAGCCCGCGAAGCACATTCAGCTGATGCTGACTCTCTGCCCTTGCCCGCCACTTGCAGGCTCTGCAGAGCAACGCCGGCCAGGAGCCAGGGCCAGCGAGCAAGGACATGCTGCAGGCGCTGCTGGCCTTCTTGGAGGCCTGTCCGTATGCCAACTTTGGCCACGTGGCTGCCAACGGCGCGATCCTGGAGGTGTTCGAGAATGAGCCGCGAGTGCACATTGTCGACTTTGGCATCACGCATGGCACGCAGTGGCCGACGCTCATCGAGGCGCTCGCCATGCGGCCGGGCGGGCCGCCCAACCTGCGCATCACAGGCATTGATGCGCCCCTCACTGGTCTAAAGCCCTCCAGCCTCCAGGTGCGCCCCGGTCGTGCATGCCCCTGCACCTCTGATGCTAAGTCAGTGATATCACTACCCATTCTGTAATGATAATCTGGAAAATGAGACGAGAAGGTTGTAAGTCACACAAGGCAATATATAAGCTGGGCGCTCCGTTGACGTTGTTGTTAGCCATCAGCTAACGCCCCAATTGCTCTGGATCTGCACTCGTATTTTGCGCTCTGCAGGAGACAGGCCGGCGGCTGACGAGCTTCGCAAAGCTGATGGGCGTGCCATTTGAGTTCTGCCCGATCACCGAGCACCTTGACAGCCTGCAATTGTCGCAGTTCGAGCTGCGCAAAAGCGAGGTGCTGGCCGTGAACTGCATGCTGCGCCTGCACCAGCTGAATCCGGGGGAGACGTCCAGCCACAGCAGCCCGCGCAACAATGTGCTGAAGCTTATCCGCGCCATGGAGCCACGCATCGTGACCCTCGTTGAGCAGGTGCTTGCCCGTCCTCTATCTACATTGGCAACTTTAGATGGTTTTGACGTTGCCAAGGTGCGGCTCATATCATACAAAGTGCATACAAGCTGGTATGGTGGCTTTCTACTACTTAGATCCTACACCTGAAGCCCAAGTTATCATCCTAAAATACTAGAATTGTGAGCCCTTATTCTAGGTACTTCCTTGAATCCTGCAGCATGCATTCGACAAGTTCATGTGTTGGTGTCTTTGTCAGTTGTTGCATTAGTGGAGCTTGTCAGGGCTGCCTTTGAGGTCAGCAGAGGCGAGTGAAGGAAATCTGGCGATGTGACGTCGAGGCATGGGCTGCCTCTGAGCACCTCCCTCTGTCCACAATATTAAGGACTCAGTTACTGAATATTTGGATGCAATGCTCGCTTCTGCTGAACCGTTGCTATGGCTTGTTCCTGTGCCACGTGTGGCACGCAGCACTCAGATGACAACCTGCCATATTTCACCTCGAGATTCCGCGAGGCACTGCACTACTTCTCAGCGCTCTTCGACAGCCTGGACGTATCGCTGCCATGGCACAGCACCGAGCGGGTGCTCATTGAGGAGCGCGTCCTCGGCCGCAAAATCGTTAACATTGTCGCGTGCGAGGGTGCTGAGCGCATCGAGCGCCACGAGCGTCACCAGAAGTGGCAGGTGTGTTTCACTGAGCACTTTGAACATCTCTGCCTGTCACTCTGCTGTGCAGTGGCTGTGTGGAGTTACCAGGCAATCCAACTTGCTCTGCGTCTCGTTTTGACTGATCTATTGGTTGAAGGATTTCACTCTGGTGTGAGCCTCTCCGTCAGCTGGACATCAGCCATCAGTCGTGGGAAGCATCCCTGTTAAGCGGCACGCTCTCAGTTCATTGACATTACCCCTGTGTTTGGCAGTACCGCATGCGGCGGGCAGGCTTTGAGCTGCAAGCTTTGAGCGCAGACGTGATCGACAACATGCAATCGCTGCTCAAGCGCTACAGAGAGGGCTACGGCCTCATGGATGACCAGAAACTCATCATGCTGACGTGGCGGGGCCAGCGCCTGCTCGCGGCGTCTACCTGGCGACCAGCGCAGCCGGCGCAGGTCGCGGCCATTGCGCAGGTGGCTCGCGAGGGCGGCTGAATGGCCTGCCGCTAGAAGGCTTTGCCTTGTTTGCTGTGTTGATTAGATGGCGGTATATATCTTCCCACATCAGATTTCCTTCATCTTGAAGCTCTTCTACCTTCTTTGACAATCATACACTTTTTCTCATACTGCCGTTCTCCCCCTTGCCTTCGCTGGAACAGTATCTGCCGACTTAGGCAGTTTGTGATACGGACGAGCACAGCCATCAACGACCAGATGCTTGGGCGTCAAACGAGCAATCGTGAATTCACAGAAGCAATGGCCAGGCGCAGCGAGCCCAGCTTTGTCTAAAAGTCTATGTTGTATCCGTCAGCGACTGCCAGGTTGTGAAAGCCATGGGGTCACCTGTAGCTTGAGGGAACCAGAGGAAGTACTGAAGCCCAGCTTGACCCGTTTCAGTCCTGTCATGTTTAGCTGCACATAGCTTGTGAAGGACAGCCGTGGTGCACTCTGACTGCAGGCATCACGAGGAATTGCTTGCAACCTCCAAAATGACTCACGGCACAGTGGAGGAGTCAAAGAGTCCGGTTGGAGGGTGGAAATCCAAGTTTTGCAGGAGCTGAAGCTATAACGGCCCCCAGGCCACCCGCGGCATCTAGTATTGTCCGTTGCATAGAGATGGCCCGGAGATCGAGGAGCTCCGCAGCTCGGCCCTGTTACCAATTGGCTGATTCATGGCAGCAAGTGCCACCATGATCAGGGTGGTGAGCAATATCAAGGCTTTGGCAAACTCATGCCCCGAGTGGTGCCCAGATTGTGAAGCAGAACCGTGGGTACTGCTTCAGGCGTGGAGGCGCTGCTCAGCTCAGAGCAAGAGAGTCTCAAAAGCGTGCATCTTTGCAGAGTGAAACATGTCTGCATAAGTTACGACATGGAAGGTCCGCGCAGGCACGGCCTGCGGCATGGGCCCTGCCGGTGGAGCGACGGTTTGGGATGCATTTCTCAAGTGGGGCTGGCCTCTAGTGTCCATTCCTTTTGGGCTGGCTTCTCCCAGCCACCAGTCAATTCGGCCGCGCTTATCTCTAGTGGGCAGCCCGCGAAGTTTGGGCTGGTCAGAAGTGGGCTGGCTGACCACTTGAGGTGGACACTCATCAGTAGCTGCCTGTCTCTTCCGCGTCATTTCCAAGCACCGTGCCCGAGCAAGCTGACAAGCGGCCACCGGCGAGGGGGGCTCGGCACGTTTCAGGCGAGCGGTGCCTGTGAATGGCCAGTCCGCACGAGCTGGCGTGTCGGACAAGGCAAGGCAGGGCGGGTGGAAGACGAGCTTCGCTGTCATGACCGAGGGGCCAGCGGCAGCCCAGTGAGACCGGCTGCTTCGCACGCTCTCCGGGGGGCGACAAGGCGACAAGGGCGGGGGGCAGCTGCTGGTGCGCCACCTTCATTTGGATGGAGGTGGGAAGGAAGAAACTGCGCTCCCATAGGAGGTAGGGGCTGGGAAAGAAGAAAGTGCTCGCCCATTCAGGATAGGGGTTGGAAAAGCCAGCCCAAAAAAGAATGAACAAAGTACGAGAAGGGGGCTGGGAAAGCCCTCCCCCCCTTCCGAAGACCTTACTTTCACAGCCATCGCCGTTGGCCTCCTGTTCATTTGAGAAGAAGACGCGGCCAGATTGACTGGTGGCTGTGAGAGGCGAGCCCAAAGGAATGGACAAGGTCCGAAGGAGCCGGATGGTGCAGAAAGCAAGGTGCTGAGTGCTAAGACGGCAGCAAGGGGACTCTCAGTAACCTCTAGTCAGGGGATGCAAATCAGAATAGCTAGCAGCTACGCGCACCGCGCGCCTTCTCGCTGTAGTAGACGAGCTTTCATTAAGCAGGAGGCGGCCAGCCCCAGAAAGCGGACTCTCAGTAACCTCTAGTCAGGAGATGCAAATCAGAACAGCTAGCAGCTACGCGCACCCCGCGCCTTCTCGCTGTAGATGACGAGCTTTCATTTTACAGGAGGCGGCCAGCCCCAGAAAGTGGGAGCTCGTTTTCGAAGGACGGGAGGGGGGGGGGGGTTCCTGGCAACGGGGGGCTGCGCACCTGGGGGGGAGGTGACGCCAGCGGCGGGTGGCGGCGGGGCGC
>WELB01000027.1:223051-233299 GCA_009602725.1 Spirogloea muscicola
GAGGAGCCCCGCGCCGCGGCGGCGAGGCCGAGGAGCCGAGCTTCCGCCGCGCCTTGGCCCTCCCGCCGCTGGTCAGCTTCCCCGGGCCCTGGCCCGGTCCCTCCGCCTCCGAGGCTGGCGGCCGCTCCGCCGCCTGCCTCGGAAATGGCCTTGCCACTGCCGTCACCGTCTGTTGGGCGGCCTCGGCCCCTGCCGCGTCCACTGGCGCCATCGGTGGCCAACAATCTCGTGCCGCATCGCCTGTCCTGCGAGCCCCTACGTGCCGTGTCATGGATGCCATGCCCGGATGGCTTCCTGAGACCAACGACCGTTCGGGAACACCAGTTAGACCCCGGCTCCCGCTCCTTGGCCTCCGCTGCTGACTGGCCAGCTCTGTGTGCCTCCCCGCTGCGACTATATCTCAGGTTACAATGAGCGGCAGCCGTCTGGACGGCCCTGCGGCTGAGGCGCTTCCCGGCCATGCCGCCGAGGGTGTTGTCGGGCTGGACAGCGCCAACGGTACCAACGACGCGGACTACGAGCTTGAGAGGGACAGCTCGGCCAGGCTTTCGTTCTCTCCGGGAGGCCCTGTGCAGATGCCCATCAGCCCCATGCCATCATCCTGTGAGAACCTTCTCCCTTGGACTCCTTCGGCGCTTGCTTCTTGCGGTCTCGCATTCTGTGTGGCATCCTCCTGCTCTACACCAAGCAGAGCAGTACTGATGCATATTTTCCAATTACAAGTGCTCATCATTTACATTTGCCATTGCCAAAGTGCATTGTGCATCTTGTCTGTGTTCTTGAGGACGTTCTATGCCTTGTGAGATCGTGCATGTATCTTCCTATGCCATCATGTCCACATTTTACTGCATTATTGTAGTATTTAGAGGAGCGTGCAGCTCACGTGGGCACACTGTTGCACCTTCGTATGTGCAGTAGGGGAGGATGACAATGACGGCAGGGGTTTCAAAGATCATGCAAACGGTCATGCAAATGGCCACGCGAATGGTTACGCAAATGGTCATGCTGATTCGTATGCTATCACCTTGGACGACCCCAATGCTGGTTCCTTGAACCGACGGGACAGGCCTTTGCCTATTGCTGTCAAGGTATGCAGTCACAGCTGCACTCTATCATCTGTTGGTTCAGCCGTCACTCAGCTGTGTTTGATTGCAGCAACTTGCACTGTTGCTAGGATGAGCTTATATGTTTCCATATCAAGTTGCTCAGCTTGTGATGCTGCTCATTGCTGTATATGTCTTAATTGGACAGTTTGAAGATGTCAAGTACACGGTGACAGTGCAAGCTCCACCAAAGTGGTGGAATATAGCAGCGCAGCTGCAGAAGAGCAAAAAGGGTGGCGTACAGAAGGAAATTTTGCACGGGTTGACAGGCAGCGTCCTGCCTGGGGAGGTTCTTGCAATGATGGGGTATGAGCTTTGGTGCTGCTAGCTTCACATGCAGACGTGTTGCATGTGGAGTCTGTATCAAATGTAGGTGGGCTGCAGCGCCAGTGATATTGCGGTTTTCACAGTGGCCTGCGATTGTCAAAGACAGGTCTTGAAGTTGTTGTATACATCTCCACTTCAGCAACTTCATTGCTGCAGAGTCATTGTTGTTGATTGTCTGTCCTAAGCCAGGTTGGGGTCATCTGTTCCGTGACAGGCCATCTGGTTCGGGCAAGACAACCTTCCTCAATGTCCTGGGTGGTCGTTTTGGAGCTGGCAAAACCTCAGGAGTAGTCTCCTATAATGATGCACCTTATAGCAAGTCTCTGAAAAGAAGGTGAGCTCATATGCACTTCACAGTGACTTCGGCATTGTCTTATCCCTGTCCTCGCCATCTCTGAAATCACTTGTCAAAGTTACCAGCTTGTTCCCGTTTGCAGTCATGGTGATTGCTCTGGCAAACAGAAGAAACAGGAAACAGCAGAAAGTGCCTGAGCTTTGCATTGCTTCAAAATGTTCTGTGCAGGCTTGGCTTTGTGACCCAGGATGACATTCTCTTTCCACACTTGACAGTGCGGGAGACTTTGATGTATGCTGCTTTGCTCCGCCTTCCGAAGAAGTTGACCCGATCCCAGAAGATCCAGCGTGCAGATGACATCATCAATGAGCTAGGACTGGAAAGGTGCACCTGCCTTTTTGGCACCTTGGCACCTGCTGCATTTTGCAAAATGTCTGATGTCTGATGTCTGATGTCTGATGTCTGATGTCTGATGATGGTTCTGGAAGGATAGATTCTGGAGGCCTCTATGATGTCGATTCATATTCTGCGAATTGGTGGCATATAAAATCAGGGACTTCATGGACATTGTGGACTGTTCTGAGCTTTGTGACCCTACCTGCTGTGAGCAGGTGTCGCAACACCATCATCGGCGGTCAATTCATGAGAGGTATCTCCGGAGGAGAGCGTAAGCGAGTAAGCATTGGGCATGAGATTCTGATCGACCCTTCTTTGATCATGCTGGATGAGCCAACATCCGGACTGGACTCCACAACCGCCTTGAGGATCATGCATACTCTACAGAACCTTGCACAGGTGAGTTCCATGCTAAGCTTATGCTCCTATGTCTCCCTTGAGTTGCCTGCCCTCAGCAGTACATTAGTGAAGACTCTCTTAGGTATTGTTACCATTCAGTTTCTGCTTCTACCTATATCACTAGTAGGAGAATTGTTCTGCAGCAATTGGGGAGACAATGGCATGGTAAAGCTTCTTACATGCTTGACAATTGGCCTCTGCAGCACGGGCGCACAGTGATCACAACAATTCACCAGCCTTCAAGTCGGGTTTTCCACATGTTTGACAAGCTCATCCTACTGAGCGAAGGCAATGCCATCTACTTTGGGAAGGGCAAGCAAGCCATGAACTACTTCGCTGGCCTTGGCTTTTCGCCCATGTTTGCCACCAATCCAGCCGATTTCATTCTGGACCTAGCTACTGGTACTACGCAGGACATAACTGTGCCTGAGAGTCTTATGGGAAAGATGAAAGAAACGACCGTGCCCCTTGCTGACCAGCAGAAAGAAGTTCGGGAGGTATGTGCATCGTGCTTCAGCCCTGCAATGTCGTTAGTTGCTTATCTAGTTCGCTTCAGAGATGGCTTTTCAATCTTTTCTGCGTTTGACTTATTTCAAGTACGTATTTCGCAGTGAAAATCTGAATAAATTGTTTGGTTGCTGTGCAGTATCTGGCAACAGCGTTCCTTGAGAAATTGCTACCAGGGGAGAAATCACTTGTTCACAACATGCCCATCGTTAGTGAAGGAGCTCGCAGTGCTATTCGTGAGAAGAGGGAGTGGAGCTCAACTTGGGTAGAGCAGTACAGAGTGCTTGTGGAGAGAGGCTTCAAGGTATACAAGCTTTCTGCCTGCCAATGTGTTGCAATCTTTGGTGCAGGACAAGGAGGAGTTGTTGGAATACAGAGTACTGTGATTGTATGGTCCTCAGTCCTCTTCTTGCTGACTGTTGCTGCAAATGTTTCGGCAGGAGCGCCGCCACGAGTACCTCAGTTTCTTGAGGATCTTCCAAGTCCTTGCCATATCATTGATTTGTGGAAGTCTGTGGTACAACTCTAACCACAGTAACAGTCAAAAGCTACAGGAGCAGGTGAGCTGCCATCTGTCAACTTGAGCTTATTACATAAACTATGAGGAAGCATGGGATGTGCAATCTCTTGCTGCTGCAGTGCTATGAAAATTCAAAGATGTTGTGGTCAGCTGACAGCTTCTTGACCCATGTACAGGTTGGTGTGCTCTTCTTCACGTCCATCTTCTGGGGCTTCTTCCCTCTCTTCACGGCCATCTTCACCTTCCCTCAGGTACAAGCAGCAATCCTTGTATGCTCACAGCATGGTCCATCTTATCTGCAGATTCAAGCGCAGCCTCGTGGCATATGCATGTTGCTATTGGAACACACCCCCCCCCCGGCGGGGAAAACAATATGGGTGCATGCTTGTTGCAGAAATTGCTAAGCCTCTTTAAGGGCAAGTATAAGAACGATCATGATAAACTAAGGGTTGTCATTATCCTCTCTTTACAGGAAAGATCAATGCTTATGAAGGAGCGTGCTTCAGACATGTACAGACTGAGTGCGTACTATGTCAGTCGGACAAGCGCTGATGTACCTATGGAACTCATTTTACCATTGATTTTCATCTGCATCGTCTACTGGATGGCGAATCTCAAAGCAGATGCTGGCCTCTTCTTCTTGACTGTTCTTGCAGTCTTTGTGGATGTCTCTGTTGCTCAGGTGAGGCCAGATTTTATGCAAGAGTCATGTGACCAGATTGGGTGGCACCACTGCATGAAGTATTGTGTGAGGACCATACTCTATGAATCAGGAATAACCATGCACCTCTTCACCTATGTGATGCAGGCAATGGGTTGGTTCATTGGAGCAGCAGTCATGCAAGTAAAACGAGCAACCACTTACGCCTCTGTCATCCTTCTCACTTTCATGCTTGCTGGTGGATACTATCTTCAGGTATGCTGCAATTGATTGCCTTAGTGTCAAAAGTAGTATAATTTGTGTCCTGAAGAGAAACAGTTGTTACTTTTATTTTGATAGTCATTGTCGGGCATAGTAGGAAATGCTCAGAAAGATAGAAATTACTCATAGAAGAGCTGGTCGATTCTCATTCCACTGCACATCAATCATTTCTTAATCAAATGCAGCTGATATGACTACTTCCTCTGTCTTGTTGTGCAGCACATACCCCCTTGGATTGAGTGGATCAAGTATCTCAGCTTCAATTACTATGTCTATAGGTTGATGCTGAAAGTGCAGTACAACCCCTCTGACACCTACTTCTGTGGTCCCACGAACAATGTCCAAAGCATGACCTGTTCACTCAGTGGCGCTCCAGCTCTTCGAAAGGTCTCATTAAACGGCGGGGGTACTGAGGCCTGGGCGCTCTGCCTCATGTGGGTGGGTTACAACCTCCTGGCATACATTGCGCTGAGGCGGATGAAGTTGAAGTAGAAGCAGATCAAGTGCTTCAACGAGCCGTGCTCAACTGCTTGAGATTTGGCTGCTCTATTCCAGTACCCTTCTGGCATGTACTGCTCAAGGTGGACATACGTGAGCCCATCAGATACTTCATGGCAATCGTCCTGGGCCGCTGGCTGCAATGTATGTTAACTTTCATTTGAGGGGAAGCTCAGAGTCCAGCAGTGCAGTATTTGTAGCCATGGCCTGTGAGATGTCACATAATAGAGGCTGTACTAAGAGGTGGTGACTCCCAAGCAGTCAACTCATGTCTGGAGAGTAAGATTGCAAGGGGGTTGTGAGCTCATCCTGTTCTATTCTTAGCTCCTTCAATGGGACTGATTTCCCCAATATTTGGGGAGGTATGCCACATCCTCGCTACAAACTTGTAGTCACAAGCTGGAGAATGGATGACTATTCATGCTCTTCACTACCACCTCCACAAACTAGGAAGAGCTTTCAAACGTCCTTTTGGCACTTCCTGCAGAAAGTTGGTGCTCAGTGTGCAAGATTTGTAGCAAAGCCCAGAGAACTATCAGCCTCTACGGCGTACATGTCATTCATTATGTGTTTGAGGTGGTGTAACTTGAGCAACCTTCTGTACATCTGGCGTTATTGTCTGGTTCATCAGTGCTAATCAAGCCAGTGGAATTGCATACTATGCATGAAACATATCCTTTCCCTTCCTGAGTTGGCCTCTAACAACCATTATCACGCCCCGCCCGCCCGTGCACAGAATGTGGCAACAGAGAGCGTAGCCTAGCAAGGGGCGTACAGGTAGTAGTGCGCAGGCAGGCTGTAAGGGGGGACCCACGAGTGAGCAGACGAGCACAGCCACAAAAGCCAGTCGCCCCAAGTGTGCTCTGTGAAAGAAGAAACGACGCTTTCAAGGAGAGGGCAGTGGCTGTGATAGGGCAGCCCAGGAAAAGGAATGACAGAGTTCGAAGGGGCCATGGAAAGCTCTGAAGCAGAAATTGAATCGAGTAGCTGCGGAGCACTTGGTAACCCCTGTAGAGCAGCCGTAGGTCGGAGAATATAGTCTCGGGGTGAAAGGGTCAAGCCAAGCCAATGCACAGCTTTTGCAAGAATCAGAGTGCGAATGGGACCGCACTAAGCAAAAAGAAGAAGAAAGTGCTCGCCAATTGGGGATAGGGGCTGGAAAAGCCAGCCCAGAAAAGATTGAACAAAGTACGTGAAGGGGGCCAGGATCCTCAATGGGCGAGCTCTTTCTTCTCTTCCTAAGCGAAACGCCGAAGTGGGTGGCGCTGGGTCAGGTCGCCGCGCTGTCAGCAGCCGCCAGTGGGACGGCGAGAGGGAGCCGCCTGCAGGCCGGGGCGGGAAGGCGCGGGGCAAGTGCAGGGGGCTTATCGTTAGCGGCGCTATACAGCCCCCCTTGGATTCCTCCTAACCACCTCCATTAAAAGGAGGCGGGTCGCACGTACGGCACTCGGTGGCGCCGGAAGCCCACCCGGGGTGGTTCTCAAGGCTGCTCTGAGACGGGCCCCGTTAATGTTATTCGGTTACCGCTAACAGTCTCTGCCGGCGGTCAGCCAGCCCCTGCCCGATCAGCGCAGCTTTGCCCGTCCGCCCCGCGACCCGCGCCGCAGTCCGCGGCGCGCCCGCCGCCTCCGCCGCCGCCGCCNCAGGCTGCTCCCGCAGCGCTCGGCGGCGGCAGTCAGGCCTTGGCCTGCCGGCGGCTGACCTCGGGCGCGGCTCTGGCGTGGGCCC
Organism: Spirogloea muscicola; assembly: GCA_009602725.1. Taxonomy (NCBI): domain Eukaryota; kingdom Viridiplantae; phylum Streptophyta; class Zygnematophyceae; order Spirogloeales; family Spirogloeaceae; genus Spirogloea; species Spirogloea muscicola. The sequence goes on from WELB01000027.1 coordinate 229,747, forward strand.
TCGCCTCGCCAGCTCCACGCCCGGCTGCTGCACCTCGCCGTCGCGGCGCGGCGCCTGGAAGCCGTGGAGCTGCTCCTGCACCACGGCGCGCTCGCCGACGCCACGGACGACGTGAGCAGCTCGGGCTGCGCCACTCCGCCTCTCACCATCACCGGCCACAGCCGCCGACTCGTCTGCCTGTCTGCCGCACCTCAAAGCCTGCGGCTATACTCCTGCTCGGCTCACACACTCTACATGGAGGTTACTTAGCACCAAATGCCTGGCAATTCCTGGTGGCGATGGTCTACGCCTTTGTTCGCAGCCCAGTCGTGTCAGCTTGGCTGGTTGCGCTGCTGCGCGCCTGCGGGGCCTTGCTCGTTCGGGCTCATCTGCGTGCCACGTCAAGCCGATGGCGCCTACACAGCTTCCTGGTCTAGGACTGATGAACTGCGACGGCCATGGCTGGGCAGCATGGCGACACCGCGCTGCACTACGCAGCGAGGGCCGGGAACCCGGACGTGGCCCGGGCTCTCCTCGAGCACGACGCCAACTACACACTCCGAAACCACGTGAGCTTGCTTCCCAATCAACGTGAGGAGCTTACTTGGCTACTGCATCTTAGGAAGAGGCGCTGTGCAGCAACGAGGGGGTGTAGTTGGGCCAAGCTGACATCAATGGAGGTACCTGGTGACGCAGTCTGTGCTGTAGGATAGGACGTCTAAGGCACGCAGCCCTGACTCCACCTTTGCTGTCGAAGGCTGGGTGCATGCCGATGCACGTCGCTGTGGAGGCCGGCGACCTGCGCACCCAGGAGGCGCTGCGGCACCGCGCCCTGGAGGCGCCCGCCGAGTTCAAGTACGTGCAGGGGCAAGAGTGGCACGCATTCGAGCCGGCCGCAGCGTGCGCGCTGGCCTACGAGCTCGGCGAGGGCGCCAACTTCTCGGCCATGGTCACTGAGAGCGGGTCGACGTACATTGTCGATTTTGTCCAACGGATACAGGTGTGCCGGTCAAGAGGGCCATGTTTCCTTGAGAGTATCATATTTATCTGAATTGATTGCTCAACACGATTTCCGAAGCAAAAGCTTGTGTACAAGCACATAATAGATAGACGATAAGAAGAAGCACCTTCATCTACTTTCCATTATTGTGATGCTCAAAGGATGGGAAGAATGTGTAGGTGTGTGCAATTCGTAGGGATGCTATCCAGCATGACGCCAGCTGATGCCTGCAGATCAACCTGACGACGCTCTACGCGCGGTCCATTGCTTGGAAAGTGGGCGGCGGCGCGTACAATTTCCCCGAGCGGCCGTTCCAGGGGCTCCATCCTGGCACCGCGAACTCCCGTCACCTGGCCATGTACCACTCGTTCTTGCACGACCCAAACCACGGCCTCTTTGGCCTCGCCGCGTCCCCGACTTCTGCCTCCGAGTGGCCCCAACCGGCTTCCTACCCCACAGATGGCAACGCCGTGGACACTGCGGCAGGGCGACCGCATGATGTTTTCGACGAGCTGCGCGAGCCTTACCAGCGCCAATCAACACCATCGCTGGGTGGACCTCCAGACGCTACAATTGCAGGCTCAGACTATGGCAGGCAGGCGAGCATCAGTGGAGGAGGCATTCCGTACTCCATCGCGCGCGTCAATTCTGGAGTTCCTCCCTTGCTCGTCGATGAGACTGCTCCAGACACTCCAAGGGACCTGAGGTTACAGAAGCCGTCACGTTTGAAGGAGGCAGGACCAGCAGTCTTGCCTGGCCGCCAGCCTCCGACTGACTGGGAGCAACACCGCGAGGCTGCACTGGCATCCTGTGCCAGTGCAGGATCTATTGATCTACTTTCTGCTGGGGAAACTGAAACCCCTCGCCTAGGATCTAGGCGAACGAGTGGGTCAACGTCAGCACCTCCTCCTACAAATGCTTCAGATGTAAGGGCCCCGGTGGTCATTGAGCAGCTCGCGTCACACCCCGGCTACTTCGACCACCTTGACCCTGAGTCTGACGAGCTGCACGAGGTTGCGGTCCTCTTCCTGACGGGCATTGAAAAGCGTGACGAAGATGGCTTGACTACCATATTCAAAGAGAGGGGAAAGAAGGGCAGGCCCGTCTCAATCACTGCTGTACACCACGTTAACATGCCGCCTGCACGCCTCATTGCCTTTCAGCACTACCGGTCAGCAAAAACGCTCCGAGCTAGAGAAAGCCATTATAGCACTTGGTGGAAAAGCTGCAGCAGTCCTGGCATTGGACATTCGACTGACTGTCTGCAGCATTTGAGCGGTAGACTCGGCTGCACGTACTTGCTGTCATGTTCTGTGTCCACTTGGTTCAGGTAGTCCTGACTTTGTGCGTTGTCAATGCACAGAGCGGACCGTGCTCGTGTTCGTGGAAGTGCAAATGAGAAGCATGCCTGGCACGGCGCTTCCCTGGAGAGCTTGATCAGGATAATCAAGCATGGGTTTGTCCTTGCTCCAGAGCGACGACTTGGCCAACTGTATGGCCGAGGCGTGTATCTCGCTCCAGAAGAGTGTGCATACACAAGCGCCCAGTTTGCACCTGTTGATCAGGTTGGCGAGCAGGTAATTTGACGGGGGTGATGTGTGGCAGCTAGCAGCTGCTGCAGCTAGAGCGCATCTAGGCCTTGCAAGATCAGAAATTCCCGCTTTGACCAAGAGTCACCCTGGCCTGCTGTTGTCTTTGCTTTGTGCCACTCTCTTGACAGCTACAGAGCAGCAGGAGACGGCTTCAGAACGTGGCTGGTTATCTGGGGTTGAGTGCTGCTCTTGATGTTGCCGTGCCTGCAGCATCTCCTCCTCTGTCGCGTCATCCTCGGAGCAGTGGAAGAGATACCGTTCCAGTCATCCCAGTTCGAGCCCAGCAGCCCCGCCTTTGACAACGGCGTCGACAAGCTCGACGACCCGAGCCGGTACATTATCTGGGGGAGGCATGTAGCAGAGTACATCCTGCCCACGCACATTGTGAGCTTCCGGTACTCGTGACAATCCGGATACTGGCGAAATGCCCACCATCTTGCAGTGATCTCCTTTCGACCACATTAGCAGCTCCAAAGTAACACCTCTTAAATAGCACAGCCAGGGGAGCCGTGCAGACTTTCGGCAGCGTGGGCCCCCAATAGTGAACAGCATAAGTGAGCTAAAGAGGAGCGCATCGCAGGTGCGCTTGCGCCTCGCTCCCGGCTCTGCCACTCGCCACTTCAGACTCAGCAAAAGGGCCGCCGTGCCCGCCGCCTTGCTCTTTGCACTGCGTGCGGTGCGGTAGAGCCCAACCCAGTGTAGAGCCCAACTGGGACAGCGCTTCTGGGGCCCCCAGCTTTGCACAGTGACCACTGAGCTCACCAGCTTTGCACAGTGACCACTGAGCTCACGGGCGGGTCCAGACGAAGTGGGGCGGCCGGCTGCCTCGGCAAGACCTGGCGGCAGCTCGGCGAGGCAGGGCGTGAGCGGAGGCCGAGCAGAGGGGGCTCTAGCGTGCGCGCTCGCCACAGCGCAGAGCCGCCGCCTGCGGCTCTGGACGCCGGCGGCGCTAGCCGGGCCCGCCGCCGCCGCCGCCGCCGCC
>WELB01000027.1:233696-250999 GCA_009602725.1 Spirogloea muscicola
TTTTTTTTTTTTTTTTTTTTTTTTTTTTTTTTTTTTTTTTTTTTTTTTTTTTTTTTTTTTTTTTTTTTTTTTTTTTTTTTTTTTTTTTTTTTTTTTTTTTTTTTTTTTTTTTTTTTTTTTTTAGGCGGCGGCGGCGGCGGCGGCGGGGCCGCCGCCGCGCGGCCTCGAGACGGGCACCAAGCTCCACGTCACCAACCTCGACTACGGCGTCTCCACCGAGGACCTCACGGTGCCCGCCGCCGCAGCCGCCGCCGCCGCCGCCGCCGCGTCCCTTCAGTGGGCGCGCCTCGTGCTCACGGCGCTGCCGTCGCCGCCGCCGCAGGAGCTCTTTGGCGAGATCGGCGAGCTCAAGCGCTGCGAGGTGCACTACGACCGGAGCGGCCGCTCCAAGGTGACCCACCTCCTTGCCTTGCGCCTGGCTCGTCAGGCAGCGCCGGAGCCAGCGGCGGCGGCCGTCGCGGCAGCCCGGGGAGGCCCCGCCGCAGGCCAGCCGCTTGGGCCACGGCAGCGCTGCTCCGAGGAGACGTCCATGGGGCGGCCTCGACGGCCTTGCCGAAGATCTGGGCGCCAGCGCCAAGCAGGAGGTCGTTGGCAACTGAGCTCCTGCGTCACTACGTCGCAACTGCCTCTGTCTGCAGGGTCTGGCCGACGTTGTCTACGCCCGCAAGGCGGACGCGCTCGCCGCCATCTCGCGCTACAACAGCGTGCCGCTGGACGGCAAGGCCATGACTATCAAGATGGTCCAGACGATGAGCCGGCTGCCCTCCGACGCCGTGCCAGCGCTGCAGCCGATGCTGTGAGCCTCTCCTGACGTTCCCTTTCCATTCCTTTGTTGTGACTGCTGGCTCTCTTTTTGGCTCGTTGCTCGCTTTGTCGCACAAGCCGTGTCGCAAAGATTGCCGGAGCTTGTCAGCTTGTCTGTGCTTGCATTGAAATGAAGCGCTTTCTTTGGGTCTTGAGAGTGTGCTGCTGAGCCTGTGCGAGGTGTCATGCTTGCGTCGGCAGGGTTCCAGTATACCCGCAGGGGCGATCACGTGGCTCAGCAGGCGGGGCTGGCGGCGGCAGGAACCGCGGTGGCGGCTTCGGCGGCGGCGGGGGTGGCGGCGCCGGTGCTGGCGGTCGCGGCGGACGGACCCGCGGCGGGCGCGGGGATCGCAAGAAGGACGAGCCGCCCAAGTCGGCTGAGGAGCTGGACAAGGAGCTGGAGTCGTACCACGCGGAGGCCATGCAGACCTGACCGGCAGGCCTCTCATTGCCTCACTGATGCTGTCGCCCCAGCTCGCTCGCTGGTTCAGAGGGGGCTCAGATTGGCAAGCGTTGTTGCCATGTATCCCGGCTCTTGCCCATTCTGCTGCTGTGGGCAAGAGCTCCCTGCCTCCCTCCTTGTCTCCCACACTTGTACTTTGAAGTACTATTCAACTCACATTTTCCTTTCCAGAGTCAGATGCCAAAGAGAGCTGTCATCAGGTTGGAGCCTTTGGCGCAATGGGTGCTATCAAACGATTGCACCGAGCTGGAACGAGGGGTGCACATGATTGCGCTTTCTGATACCGCCGGGTCCTTATGAACAGCCATCCCACTTTTTGGAGGAGGACAGGGGTACTTAGCGGTGCCACACAATGTTGAGGATTTGCATCATAGATATAGATTTGCACAAATGTCAATAAAATGCTGGAAATTTTTGTCAGAGGAGGAGTATAATTCACTGGGGCACACATGAGGTTGCTGTTTAATTTGCTACTGATGCCACTGCCTGCACCATGACACCAAAGCCAGCTGCAAGTATGGACCTGTACTACCTGCCTCTTGTTAGGCCAATAGAGGCATGATAGGCCAGACAGCATGCTATCATAGGCGTCCGCTGACCTGGGATGCAGTGGACCTGCTCGCTGGGGGTTCGTCTCAGTTATGGCCGAGGAACCAAAGTCACAAACACGCCATGCTTTGGCTTCAACACAATGCCAGCCTCTGTTGCCAGGGGCTTGCCATCCTCCTGTCCAGGCGCATCGGGAACGAGGCGGAATGTGAACCTCTGGTACAGCCTGATCAAAGTCAGCCGCGCCTCCTCCATGGCAAACTTGTAGCCGATGCACATGCGGGGGCCAGAGCCAAAGGGGATGTAAGCGTAAGGGTGCCGCATTTTGGCTTCCTCGCACGCGGGGTCAAAGCGCTCCGGCCGGAAGGACTCTGCTTGGCAAGAAAGTCGCCATGGTGCAAATTAGTTCAGCTCAAGCATGGTGGAAGAGAAATTAGCGACTATCTTACCCTGACATCCACTTTGCCAAGCAACAAGCATTACACATACCCACACTCCCATGAGTCTATCACCATCTTGAGAGAATTGCATCTCTGTGGCAGTCGGGACTCAGGAATGATCAGATGCAGGAATGATGACAATAGTAGCACAGCAGTGTACCTGGATCTGGGAAGAGCTTGGGGTTATGGTGCATCGCATAGACAGGGACAAAGACAGGAATTCCCTTGGGAATCATCAGCTGGCCAGCAGTGGTGTCCTCATTAGCCATGCGCGAAAGGACGGCGCCTGTTGGATAGAGCCTGAGTGTCTCTTGCACCACCTGCAAGCATAAACAAAGTCACAAACACAGATCACAAGCTAACAACACCAAAGCTCACATGACAATTGCCCCCCTTCACACCGCATCTCTATGGAGCTCATGAATCAAAGGTCAACTTCCAAGAGCTTCGTCACTGCTCATGCTGGTGACGGGCTACAGAAGCTTCAAGGCACATTGTGCTGCTGCCACCACTGCCCACCTGTTCGATATAAGGAAACTTTGACAGCTCTTCAAAAGTGGGGTGTGTAACTTTGCCACCGTCTCCATCTTTTTGGTCCCCATCACCCTAGAGTTCGACAAAATCCTTACGTCAAGCATTGGAAATGGAAGTGCCACAATCGTTGATACGAGAAGCTTGTCTTCTACCAACGTAGCCCTCCCAGCACCTATCACACATGCATCCCCTACAATTAGGCTGTTGATTATTCGTAGATGAAAACCAAAGAGCAGAGGGTGTGTAGATGACCTGAGCTGGAATTGGAATTCTGTAATTATCGATTTCGGCCAGCACTTTCTTCTCTGCTTCCGGATGCTTGGACAGCAAGTAGATGGAAAAAGCCACGGTGTTGGCTGTTGTGTCTGAGCCAGCACCCATAAACTCAGTGACCAGAGAGGTAACCTCTGCATCCGTCAAGCTTCTGCCTGTGTCCTTCGTCCGGAGACTGCCACAACAGAAGGGGTCAGACTCAAGACTGCCACAATCTTGCAGTGCCAGGTGCATGGAATCCCGCTCGGCAAGCAAGGGCCCACCCCTCAGAAGTCAAGCCAGCAACCGTAGTGTGAGGAGACGAAGCATGAAGAAGCTAATGAATGTGATGCTGTTCAGCATCCACTTGTCATTTGTCTGAGGATAGCCTTACCTGGTGAGTATTGAGACCAGGTCCTGCCTTGTCTCATCTGGATTTGCTCGACGATCCTTGATAATTGATAAGCTTGCACCTGCTGTGTAAATCACTCGCTGCTTAGCAGCATATTCTAAGGTTCCAGGTATCTTCCCCAACATTTCCTGGGCTGGGAAGACAAACTTTGAGCCCATAAAGAGGCCAATCAGGTTGCTAAGCCTCAACTCTGTGGTCCGGCGGATGTTCACCGAAAGCATCTCCAGGAGTCTTTTCTGCAAGACTTGCAGTAGCACAATGCAAATGCTCAGTACAAAACCCTGCAGCCAAAGTAAATAAACAACTGATCGGACTCTCTTGTTGTCACCTCTGTATATTAGCCAAATGTGTTGACAAGGTGCTTACATCTGTTCCCTCTTCCTGCATGCCAAAGTGAATCCCAAATGCGGCAGTGCCGATGACATCCAAGGTCATGGCCTGTACGAGCGTCAGCATATCCACATGCTTGCCCTCTGGAGTGCTTGCAAGACAATCACACAAAGTAGAAGCCGCCTTGTGCATTATTTCGCTGTAGTTCCGGAGCCTGTGTGTGTGAAAGAGAGGTAGAACTGTGCCACGCACACTCGTCCAGTAAGCTCCCCTGCAAAAGTTGACGCGCAGACATGATAACTTTGAGAATTAGTGGCAGCACAACAGACCATTCAAGCCGATGAGAACAATGTGGTTTAAATCATAACCCAACAAATGCAGAGCAATGAGCACTACAATGCCATGTCAGACCTTGAGTCCTATACTTGGGGGTATTAACAATGTTAAATTGGCAAGAACATCAGAGAGGAAATCCTGGACAACCAAGTCACATACTTGCTGAAAACCATTCCTGATTGGGCATTCCGCATGACAAAAGGAGGGGTAGGTCTATCATGAAAGGCACGGAAGTTCTTGACACAGACATCCTTGACTGCATCAGGATCTGCTACTACAATAAGATCCGTATTTCCCATCTTGTACTGCACAGAAGCAAAGCGGCTGCCCCTCGGCATTAAAATGGTACTCCATGCATGTTAGATGGCAACACCGTGCTTCAAGAAGTCAAACCAGCAAATTCAGACCTGACTGTGCTGTTTACTTGTGGCAGGAAGAGACAACAAGGACTGACCAGCCTTGATGGTAACGGCATGCATGGCTGCTTACATGCTGCCAAAGTCAAAGCTGAGTAGGACAGACCGTCAAAGTCATAATACCTTGAAGTAATCTCCGTACTTCAACAGCCATCGGAGGTGACAATCAGGATAGCCCTTCGCTCGTAACTCCAACAAGTTTCCAAGCAGCCACTGACCAGGAGGCCCCTTCAGTTTCTTGGCTGGGCTATCAAGCTTCTCTGCTTTGGAAGCAAAGAAGAATTTGTAGAGCAAGTACGCAACAGCTGCAATAATAGGAGGACACTTTGTGAGGAGCACGCATTACTATCTATGAGAGTGCAGTTGGGGTGCTTAGTATCCTCTCTGCAGAATTCAGTAGTTAAGAATCTGGGATGGAACTTTATGCAAGTTACACACACAAACATGGGAGTGTAAGTATGACTTGCGTTGCCCATTTATGCCAGCTTCGCAAGAGCGTTGAGCTCATAGGTAAAGCCTGCAGAGCTAACGTCCATTGCTATCTCATCCACACAGCAGTCAAGGGCCTCTAGATTACTCGACTGAAGGCCAACGATGACAAAGTAGCAGGCAGTCACAACCTTTGTCATCTGCCAGAAATTCGCCTCAATTCCACATAGCAATGACAAACTTTCACCACAGCAGACAGAAGCAAGCAGCCAAGATTCTCCCAGCTTACTAAGTCTGGCTAATTGCACATATCATGCATGCGACTATTGGTGTAAGTCCAAGCTTACCTATAGCACAGAATTGAGCACCGATGGTTGCCATGGGAGTCGCGACCAGGGCGCCTTGGAGGTCCTGAACGTGGTCTGACACGCTGCTAGCGGCAAACCTGTGAAACTGCACTATGTGCTGCCAGGTGCTCTCGTTCGCCACAGTCGCCATGGCGAAGCCCCACCAGAGCAGCTCCAAGTAGGCGTTATCCGCAGGCAGCAAATCTAAGCCTCCGCTTGCTTCAAGCACCTTGCCGTATGCTGCCAATTGCGCGCTTTCAAGCCTCCAGTTCACCCAAGCCGCTGCACCGCCAAAGGGCTCTGCAGCTCCTCCTTTAACAACGTGCCGCTACGCTCTTTGACGGCAGCCGCGTCAGCGCGTCCTCGGAGATCCGGGTGTGGACTTCGGGAGCTGCAGGCACCCGCGCCGCGGACGCGGTGGCCAGCGCGAGTGGCGCCGCCAGGCGCGGAGCGGCGTGGCCGTGCGCCGACAGACGGCGTGGCCAAGCACGGGAGTTGTTTCCCCGAAGGCGGACGGTGGCTGCGAAAGCCAGCCTAAAACCAAAAGCAGCTCTGCCAGAGGTGACGAGGGCGCTGTGAAAAGCCAGTTCCCTAATGAACGAACGAGAAGGCCGATGGTCGGATAGCGGGGAAGGAGGCTGCCCGCAGCGATGTGACAGAGTGAAGGTGCTCGGTGCGCATGAGGTTATCGAAGAGAAACAGCTCTATCACCGTAAGGCAAGGCCTGTAAGAGGCCCCAAAGGAATGAACAAGGTCAAAAGGGAGGCCAAGCCAAAGCCAATAGTGCCATTGTAAGAGGAAAGGAAGTTCCAAGGGCTAACGTAACAAAATCAAAGAAGTAAGCTCTTCCAAGGCTCTTCCAAGGGGGCGAGGGCTGTGAAAGAAGGACTCTTCCAGTAGAGGGCGATGGCTGTGATTAACCAGCCCAGAGTGAACAAATTTCGAAGTGGCTGTGAAAGACCAGCCTAACAGAGAAAAGCTAAACTGAAGAGGGACTCTAGTACTCACAAGGGAGCAAGATAGTGGCTCTCCCAAATGTGAGAGCCAGCTCAAAGGAGAAGGGGGGAGCCAGCTCAAAGGGGGGAGAAAGACTCTTTAATGGGCGATGGCTGTGATTGGCCAGCCCAAGAAAAGGAATGAACGAAAACCCAGAAAGAAGTAGTCGGTCTCCCAGAAAGAAAGAGAAAAAGCTCGTCCAGATTGACAGCACCGGCTGTGAGAGGCCAGCACTTTCTTGTGAGAGGCCAGCCCCAAAGAATGGACAAGGTCTGAAAGAGCCGGATGGAGCAAAGGATAGGGGCTGGAAAAAGCCAGCCCAAAAAAGAATGAACAAAGGACGAGAAGGGGCCAGGGGAAGCACTAAGAAAAACAAGTACAATAAGGAACTAAGCAGCTACGAAGCACTAGGTAACCCCTGCTAAGAAGAAAGTGCTCGAGGATTGAGGATAGGGGCTGGATATGCCAGCCCAAAAAAGAATGAATCTGCTAAGCAGCCTCAGGTCAGCTGGAGTCCGCATCGGTCACGTCCAGCCCCCACGAGCCCTGGCGGTTTGCGATCAACCCGGTTAGCACCCCCAGGCCCCACTTCCCTTTCGCCAGTGCCTCCGTGCCTCAGTTCCTGCGCCAGCTTCTCGCTCCTCTATTCCCTTCTTTCTTGCGCCAGCTTCTCTTGTATTCCCTTCTTTCTAGCCCCTTGCTTAGTGAATGCTAAGGTTACTAAGTGATCCATCCTACCGGCAAGAAGAAGGGCTCGCCCATTGAGAATATGGGCTGGAACAGCCAGCCCAAAAAAGAATGAACAGAGTACAAGAAGAGGGGGGGGGAAGCCAGGCGAAGCCCTAAGGCGAAGCAGCAGAAATGACAAGCACACAAGAAAACACAAAGCAGCTACTAACCACTCAGTAACCCTTGCTAGGCAGGTGCCCCTCTCGGGGCCTCCGCATACCTGTGTAGATTTGGCGTCTTCCGGCCCTTTGGACCTTGTTCATTCTGGGCTGGCCATTCACAGCCCCTTTTTTTTGGAAAGAAAGTGGCTCTCCCAATTAGGGCTGTGAAAAGCCAGCCCGAAAAGAATTGACAAAGGTTCGAAGGGGCTAACTGACGGAGGAGCCTAAAAGCGCTAAGGCAGAACGGCTGTAGGATGGACCACTTGGTAGCTACGAGTGAGGAGACTCGAATCTTTCAAATCTGACAGACTAGCAGCCGGAAACAATCCCCCTGCCGAAAGCCAGAGGCTGCAGCGAGAGCACGGCCAGCACGCAGACTCAAGGCGTGGGCCATGGACCGCTGGAGGGACATTGACGGACGCATGCGATAAACCTGGGCGAAGTCAGCCGGCTCACCTCGCCTGCGGGACACATCGCGGCGCGCAAGCCTGGCTAGCGCAGGTCGAGCCACTGGGACCCAGCCCCGTGCACATCCACGCCCCCCTTCGGAAAGAGCTCACCTCTTTCTGGGTCTTTCAATTCATGCGCCCCGCGCGCCTTCTCTCTCTTTCTGGGTGACGGCATGGAGGTGGTCACGGCGGCAAGCGGCGGCCAGGTGACGGTACGCCCTGCCCCACGGTGGACCCGCGGCCGCGCCCGGGGCCGGCGCCACCAGGAGCTGCCCTGGCGCCTGCGCGGCCCCTCGGATGGCTTCAATCGGAGGGGGCAATGCTCGCATGAAGCGCCATCCGTGCGATGCCCGAGATCGAGGGCTTGGCGGCGCCGTGCTGCCGCCACGTGTCGGGCCCCGGCCCGGGCTTGCCCACGAAGCAGCCCGGGCCTCGAGTCATCAGCGCTGTGCCACGGAGGGAGGTGTTCCCGGAAGCAGGGTTGGCGGTGAGCCAAATGAACCCCCGGCACCCAAGATCGGTGAGCGAATGCCGCTTCGAGCCCATTCCCCCAATGGGGCTTGCCGCTCCACTTGGCCACTCGGGCCCTCCATCTGCTGTTGCTCACACGTGGATACTGAGCAGCCATCTGCATCTCCCTCTGCACCATCTTGCACTTTGTAGTGTAGTCCTTTTTCAGCACCTCTTTCTTTGGCTTTGAACATTGTCCATTCTTTTTGGGTTGGCTTTGCCAGCCCCTCTTCTCAATGGGCGAGCACCTTCTTCCATCAATCAATTCAGTCACACACGCCATCGCTCCAGCCCCCGCCTGTCCGTGAGTGTCAGCCTGCGCCTCCTTCCACCCCCTCCATTCAATCCATCGCCCCGTCCTCCACCCACGGCCACTCTCGCCGCGGCGCCCGCTCCGCGCTTGCCGCAGCTCCGCGCCGCCTCCGCCGCCGCCGCCGCCGCCGCCGCCGCCGCCGCGCAGCGCTCTCACAGGCGGCTTGTCCGGCGGGCAGTTTCAGCGCCTCTTAGCCGCGCCTCACCGCCTCTCGCCGGTTCGGCGGCGCATCGCGTGCGCCTCTGACGCCATCCACGGCCGAGCGCGTCGGTCACTCTGTCAAGCGCTGAGTTCCGGGCTGCGTGAGGCTCGTGAGACTGCAGCTTAAGCGGCTCCAACAACCAGTGGTACAATCAGTGGGACAATCAGGCAAGTCAGCTAGTGAGGATGTCGTTCTGCAGCAGGGATGGCAGGACTTGACCATATCATAAAGGTCTCCAGTTTCAGTAACGTCCGAGACTTTGCAACGGTGCAGTGGCAGCGGCAAGCTCGCATATATATAACCTGATCATTCTGACCTGCTGGTTCCAGCGTAACAAGCTATACTGGGTATTCTTGCTGATGCCTTGTTGTAGCAGTTGCACTGATGTCAGTACTGCTCGTGCAGGACGTTTGTGCCACCATGGTGCTGTTTCGACAGATCTCAAGAAGGCTGAGCGGAGTGGAAGAGCTTCTGACTCCAGAAGAGGATGCAGTAAAGGTAGCACTTCTGACTAGGTTCTGGTCTACAGCAGCCAGTGTGGGTTGAGTGTTGTCAACGTCAGGCTGTCGTTTTGGCATCCTTGGTACTTCTTCTTGCTTCTCTATCAGATAAAAGTCTGTGTTGCTGCACGTGTCTCTCAGCCAATGGCTATCACTGGGGTGTTTCTCATCTTCATGTTGCCGGATGTGGTCTGGAGGAGTCTGCAAACACGCAATGTAGTTGGGCTTTCACTACACTTCTCTTCCCTCATCCTCACCCTGCTGCCGGCCCTCGTTCAGCTCTCACTCGAAATACAAGCTTCTGTGCTACTCGTTCACCTCACAGGTCCGGGAGCTCCGAGCTGCCTTGGGGCCTCTGGATGAGAAGCAGACTATCTACTGCACAGATGGTTGTCTCCGGCGCTATTTGAAGGCTCGAAATTGGAATGTGAAGAAGGCCGAGAAGATGCTGAAAGATACGTTGAAATGGCGTCAGAAGTTCAAGCCTGAAGAAATCAAATGGGTGTGTTCTCTTGTCTTGGGCTTCTTTTGGGCAGTCATCTTTGTCCGTGTCTGCAGATACTTCAAACATTAACAAGGGAAGGTGGTGATGTAAGCCAGAAGCATGTCAGTCGTTCTCATTTGCTCTAATTGATGCTCACATTCCTCCAGCTCCTACTGAGCAGGAGGATGTTGCACACGAAGGAGAAACGGCAAAGCTTTACAAAGCTGACTTTCTTGACCGCAAGGGGCACAGCGTCCTTGTCATGTGCCCTGGAAGACAGGTCAGTAACCTAGTCAAGCATGTCATTGTCATCCTCTTAACCTTTTCTGTCAGAGACAGGCTTGTTTCTGACGGGCTTGTTTCTGACAGGAGGCACGTCTCTCAGTTTAGTCCCCTGCTTCTTCAAACAGGCTGGACCTTGCCCAGAGAGTTGATGTTCTCCTGTCACATGCCATCTTCCTTCGCTTTTGGAGAATCTGACTAGTCTCATCCAATTCCGCTGATTCAGCTTGTGCTAGTCTTTTACCCGCAGAACACCAACGAGCACAACAGTCAGATGAGGCATCTTGTGTATTGCCTGGAGAATGCAGTCATATCGCTTCCACCAGACCAAGAGCAGATGGTGTGGCTTGTGGACTTCCAAGGCTGGACTTACAGGAGCTCTCCTCCAATGAAGAGTGCCAGGGAGACTCTCAACATCCTCCAGAACCACTACCCGGAGAGGCTGGGCTTGGCTATCTGCTACAATCCTCCTAGAGTCTTTGAGGCCTTCTGGAGTGTGAGTTCTTGCCCAAGTATCTGCTCAGATGCTCATTGATGACTAAATGCATATTTCCAAAAATTTGCGATAGCTGCCTTGAGCACACTGAGCAGCTTCTCACATCAGTAGTGCACACAGCAGCCAGCAGTGCGCTCACAGCTGCTTACGAATAGAGCTCAACACTATATCTTGTATACTGTTTGCACTCACTGGCAGATGATTAGACCGTTCATAGACAGCAAGACTGCAAAGAAGGTTCGTTTCATTTATGCCAAAGGTTCGCAAAGTACAAGGCTACTGGAGGAATTGTTTGACCTCAACAAGTTGGATCAGCAGTTTGGAGGTAAGAAGCCATGGTCGTATGACCACGAGGCTTACGGCAAGCTGCGGAAGCAGGACGACCTAAAGCAGGCGGAGCACTGGCACTTGCCGGCCGGAAGGGGCCTGCAGGAGCACGCAGGTGGGGTGGCCAATGAGGGCAAAGGTTATTATGCAAGCGGCCACGCAAGCATCACCACATGATGCCCAAGCATGAGGTTCTGGAGCTAAGCGGCCGTTTCCACCGGCATGCCACTTTTCGCAACCACAAACTGCTGCAATCCTGAGAAGAGGCTGCCTACTTGCGCCTGCCTTCCGTGATGTGACAGACATATGATTGAGGGGGCTTTACTGGGTGCACTTAGACAGCCTATGCCTCTGCATTCGCCACGCTGGCACTTGCAGCCGTGATGGTTGTATATCTATGTCTTGAACTCCTGCCCATTAAACTGCATAACTGCAGTGCTACGAATTCATTCATTTCGTATTCCTGATAGTTATCCCAAAACTTTGACCAACTAACTAACTATCAGTACCTTGGATCAATTTACGATTCTCCAAAGTTCACTGCGCAACTTGAGGAATGTGCATATGTGCAATATAACAATGTATTACTGGCAGGAAAGATGATATAGAACCCAGTCTCGTTTGGTGTCCTGGCAAAATAGATTCTGCTGCAGGAGCACAACCACTTCCTGCCACAGCTTTTACAGCAGAGGTGCTGACTGACCACTGCAATAGCAGTGGATACAAGCAACTGATTCACTACTGCCGATGGCGATTCGACTCGAACAGTCACAAGGCATTGACAGTGTGCCAGCTATACCAAGATCAGCAATCAACATAGTCTAGGCTGGCTGGCTGCACAAACTCCACATTTTTACACTGCTGGTGTCAGTAAAGGTAGATAAAGCCCAATGCCCCTCATGGACAAGCTAGTCAGCAGCTTCGACTACACACTTTTCAGCATGTCTCCTCCACTAACGTCTGCAGCATCAGCAAGGAGCTCACAGTTGCTCAAGCATTGCTCAGGCCTTGCTCGGCAGCAGTACCTCAGAAGCAACCTTCGATGGGCCGGCACCCTGCTGCTCAACATCCGAAGAGCGGCTCACATCAAGAGAAGCGCCGCCAAGCACGCCACTACTGCCGCCTCCTGTCCCCGTCGGACCGGGGATGGACAAGTCCGGCTTGTAGTAGTTGTGGACCACGGCTGCGCCGGCAAGCAGCGACGACAGTGCGACGGCGTACGACCGCAGCATGGTCGCGCTAGCGGCGGCACCAGGGCTCTGATTCTACTGCAGGCCCAAGGAGCCAACGGCAGCCGAGGCCACTGCGGGGCTTCGACGGGTTGAGCCCACCAGGGTCGCGCCACATGTGGGTTCTTGGGGAATGTCGCCGCCAGCTGCGGCTGCCGCTTCGACACAGTGGCAGCCGTTGGCGCCGCCGCTGCAGTGCTGCTGCTGCTGCTGGGTGGCCTCGAGTACGTAAGGCTGGTTGCTCTTCACGAAGCAATTGCTGCTCGGACGAGCCCGGCCCCAGTGCTCACTTCGCCGGCGTCGTCACCACCGCCAGCTTCCGGTTGCGGACGATGCACCGAGGAGCCGCCACCGCCGCCGCCGCCACCGTCGTGCCGTAATTTCCGCAAGCCTCGCCCTGGCCCAAGCCTGCCTCCACGACTGTGCTCCGCGCCGCTGCGCGCTGGACGGCGCTCCACCACGCCCGCCTCTCGAGGTCTCTAGTTGAGACCCCTAATCTCCAGAATCTAGACCTCAAACCCCTAATCCCCAGAATCTAGAATTCTCATCTGTTTCAAACAGAAGAGAGAAGGCGCGCGGTGCGCATGAAATTAAAGAACAGAAGAGGAGAGGTGCTCTACTACAGAAGAAAAGCGCGGCCGAATTGACTGGTGGCTGGGAGAAGCCAGCCCAAAGAGAGAAAAGCGCGGCCGAATTGTCTGGTGGCTGGGAGAAGCCAGCCCAAAAGGAGTGGACAAGGTCAAGAAGAAGAAGGCTCGCCCATAAAGAAAGAGGGGCTGGCAAAGCCAGCCCAAAAAGAATGGACAATGTCCAAAGCCGAAGAATGAGAAGCCGAGGAAGGACTCCTCTACTCTACCAGTCACGACAACATACTAGGGAAGCTCAGTAACCGCGAGTGAGCAACATCAGAGGAGCCGAATCGGGCGATGGTCGAGAAGGGCCCTTCTCCCTTTGCGATTCTTCTCAGGCTGGCTGTTCACAGCCGTCGCCCCCTTTGGGAGAGCCACTGTCTTTCCTTGGCTAGTCACTCTTTGCAGCCACTGTTTTCCTTCTTCATCTCCATCTGGAAGAGCCCGCTGTGAAACAGCTGCTTCTTGGAAGTGCCTTCTCCCTTGACTTGTCGACAGTTGTGAGTTGACTTGGGGTGCCGAGCTCATGAACGTCGAAGAAGCTGACGAGGGCAAGCTCGGTCGTGGTGATAGTAATAATAACAATAATCGTCGTATTATTCGTCTGCGGTCCGTGCCGGTCTGGCACTTGTGAGGCGTACCCCCTTGCGCCAACGCCACACATGCTAGGGCCCACCTTGCGATGGAGAACTTGAAGTCTGTCTAGGCGACGCTGCTGATGACGAACAAGCCTGCAAGGCCTCGACACCATTACACCAAGGCCGACCCCGTTTGGCTATTCCGTGTTGCCCTGCCAGCGATGAGCCTGGCATCAGAAGGCGCAGCTGCCAAGCTCGTCAGTTGCAGCCACCGTTGCCCCAAGTCTCTCCATCTTGCCAGAGGATTTGCACGTGGCCACCATGCGAGCCATGACACTGGCCCACCTCTTAGTGATACTCCTTCACGATTCGAAGCCTCTACTGCAGCCACCTTCCCATTTTGCACGCAAGTGGGTGATGTTTGAGCTCAACGATGGTCTGGCCCGGCAGCAATCAGAAATATTGTGCACTAACAGAGCCTCGATGTCAATAACAAGAGCGTGCTCTTCCATGAACCAATAGGCAGGGATCATGGTCCGGCATCTCTTAGCCTCCAAGTTGTGAGCCGGTGGCAGATTATCAGGAGCTAGTTGGCACCCCACGCGGGTTGTGGTTGCCTCCTACTCACGCTACAGCACGGTTAACCATATGGGCCCAAAATGACTGCACGTCTGTCGCAGACAGGACGCTTACAATCTCTCTGTAGGACTGTCTAGCACGTGCAGGGTGTCCCCTCGGATATTCTCCACTACAAGGTCTTCAGTGTGCCGAAGTGGCCACCTGAATGAAGAGCCGGGCAATGGTAGCTGACAGACCATAGATTGCCTGAGCTTTCATTCCTGCAAGTATTGAGTTATGAACCCACGTAACTGCAGCTCCAGAAGAAAATAACATTGCAGTGTTCAAAATTGAATCACCTCAATTCTTTTAGGGGGGCCAAATAGCTTCAATCTTCACAGAAGGGGATAAAAGATAATGGAAACTCGTTTTAAAAAGACACTAAAAAGAACATGACCTCAGAAATAGTAATTAGGATTATACCATAACAAAGGCCGTGCTGTACAACAGATGTATGGTGACCTTCATAAGTAGATTCACTAATCACATCACGCCACCATACAGACATAGTTTACAGAATCATTGCAGTACCAAAGCTTAAAAGCATACAGCCTCCTTGCAATGAATGCATATATATTACACCACCAGAGCTGGACAGAATGAACCTTAATATCATCGTCATCACATGTGGTCAGCTAGTTTCCAAACCTGCAAGTTGGTCGCTGGAGCACTGCTAGAAGTGGAGCACTGCTAGAAGCTGAGCACTGCTAAAAGGTAGACTATCTCGAGAGCAGCAATCTCTCCTTAACAACCAAGCCTTTATATAAGACGAGGAATACAGGGAATCTTGCTCTGTTCAAACTAACATGCAATATCAAAGAACGCCATGGTGGTCAGAATATACAACCAGCAGAGAGGGCGCATGCAGAGCCGCTTGCTTGCGGACCGCGGAGCCTCAATGCCGTACTGCATGAAAGAAGTGGATTGCCACATCAGTCTGGGCTGGCTTGGTGCAGGTGCCGCCACCACCACGACCATGAAGCCCAGCTCTGGCCGTGGGCAGCATCTGCCCTCCACCTCCTAGTGGTACTCGAGCGGCGCGGGGTTGTGCCGCAGCTCCTTGTGCTTCTCCACAACATCCTGGTTGCAGACCAGCCACACACGCGGCACGCACGATCATGAGCTGTTTGCCACCTGGTGGCAGCTGCGCACAGGTGGCAGCGGCAGCAGCCTCTGCATGCGCACCGCAGCAAAGTGGTTGACGTCGCGGTGGTGTGCCTCGTCTGCACGGATGGTGAGCACAACGTCGCGCAATGTGGCGTCCTTCGGCAGGCGCCAGTAGTCGCGCGCGATCGCCGGTGCCGGCTCGTTGGCAATGTTGCCATTGTCAAGCTCCTTGAGAAAGTGCGTGTACGACCATATAGCCTCTTCCTCCAGGTACCCAACTATGCGGTGCGCAATGCGCGGGTTGACCAAGTAAGCAAGGAAGTACGCATTGAAGAACACACCCTGCGCAACAATGTTCCAGCCATTTCTGCATCAACAGTGTCGTCGGCCGTAGTAGTTGCGGTCTTATATCGGCATTGGTGGCCCCAGGCAGAGCCTCCTTAGTGGCATCAGGGAAGGAGCAGAGTCGGAGCGGGAGGGTGAGGAAGGTGAAGGTCCGCAAGAAGCGCAGAGAGGGAGTGGGAGCAAGTGGGAGGAGAGGAGGGAGGCGGGGAGGAGGGACGCTGCTCGAAGGAGGGAGAGAGCAAAGCACAGGACGGATGGGGTTTGAAGAGGCTCTAGGGAAGGTGGTGCGAGTCGCACCTGGACGGCTATAACGAGAGCGCGCTCATACCACTTGGGCTGCACCACCTCCATGAACGTCATGAGGTGCATGCGCTCGTTCTCGGCCTCGGCGAGCAGGCAGCGGATCCAGCCGCCGCTGTGCTCGAACCGCCGCAAGGACTGCAGGTGCAGCAGCATGCCGCCCACCATGCCAGGCACAGCAGCCACTGTCTCCAGCATGACCGCCCGGCAGCCGTACCTCTTCTGCACGAGCGAGCCAGCGAGCGCAAAGCATTAGCAAGGGCCGGGCAAGGCAGACCATGGTTGGATGAGGGAGAGAATAAAGGAATCTGCATCATCACTCTCATATCAGATCCTGAGTTGGAGTTTCGCCTGGAGCCTCAGAGATATTTACTCAAATGCTTGGAAGGACCAGGGTCGTCAACGCGGCAGAATTGGAGAGGAGGATGGGCACACCCGGAAGAAGATGTCTGTGGGCACGCGCATGAGCTTGACAGCGTGGTACGCAATGCGGTCGCTCAGGTTGGTCGGCTTGTGGTGCTTCTCCAGATCAATGCCCAGGTTGGCCGAGTACGCGTCTGCCGGCTGCGCACGGCAGAGGGCATGCGAAAAGGGAACGACCAGTAAGAGAGAGTGGGAGGATGAGGAACTCGAAGTTGTATCACGTGATGGAGGGCCTGAGTGGCCGAGTACAAAGGCAAGCACACTGACAGATGTGCATCACCTGCTGCCAAGCTGACCCACTCAGCAACCACGAGTCAGCACATAGAGGTCGCTGACCGATGCCCGAATACCAGAAGGAAATGGACAAGCTCTTGTGCCAAGTGGAGGGGGGGAGTTGTGAGGAGGGGAGGGTGACGAGGGAGAACAGAGGAGAGAGGAGAGAGGAGAGGGGAGAGGGGAGAGAGGAGAGAGGAGAGAGGAGAGAGGAGAGAGGAGAGAGGAAAGAGGAGAGAGGAAAGAGGAGATAGGAGGGAGGAGAGAGGAGAGAGGAGAGAGGAGAGAGGAGAGAGGAGAGAGGAGAGAGGAGAGAGGGGAGAGGGGAGAGGGGAGAGGAGAGAGGAGAGAGGGAGGAGGCACCGTGAACGAGTGCCAAGGCCACTCGGAGCCGTCGGCGCGGCGGTGCTTCTTGGGCGCGATACCCCAGTACTCGGACACGACCGCCTCGCCCGCCGCCTCGCGCGCCGCCAGCGCCGGCCCTGCAGCGGCCCGGGTCACCGACTGCCGCTCCCGCGCAACCGCCTCGTCTGCGGCGTCGGCGCCGTCGTCCGCCTCCCCGACGGCCTTCGCGGTCGACGTCGACGCCGCCCTGTCCAGTCGCCAGCGCCCTCGCCGCAATCAATTGGCCAGCGACGATGAGGTCGTCCGCAACGAGAGCACTGGCAGCTGACATTCCCGAGATGGCACCGGAGGGCTGCATGAAGGTAGCCACCTGGAGCTGAATCTTGCCAGAAGGCTTTCCGAGAGCTTGCTTGGCCGGAACACGGAGGCGGCTGGCCCCGTCCAGCTCGAAGCGCCGTGCTCGGCGGCGGGAAGGAGAGCGAGCTTCGGCAGCGACCTGCGATGGCAAGCGAGGAGCCGCCACCGGCGAGCAGAGGCGGACGGGCACTCAGCTCGCGTCCTAGCCCCGGGGGTGGGAGGGAGTCGAGACGAAGCGAGGGAGGAAGGGCAGCGCGGCAAGCCTGCCTGGAGGCGAGCGCCAACAGCGCGCCGGCGGCCGCGGGCGCTGGGCGCCGGAGCCCCGCGGCAGCGGCGGC
>WELB01000027.1:251707-271323 GCA_009602725.1 Spirogloea muscicola
AAGCTAACTTGGGGAGCTGGAGCGCCGCCACGAAAGCCGGAGGCCTGACTTAGAGCGCGCCCTGCACGTTGATGAAGAGCCAATGCTTGCGAGCGCTGCAAACTAAGCGAGAGCCGCATTCTATAATATGCAACTAAGGCCTGCGGAATGCTGGAGTGGCCCAAGCTGCCCCCCCGACTTCGACGACGCGCATCAACCAGCCGGGCTAGATGCTGGATCAGGGAGGACCATTTCACGCACGAGAAGAAGAAGTGGCTCTCCCAATGGGGGCAAGGGCTGTGAAAAGCCAGCCCGAAAAGAATTGACAAAGGGTCGAAGGCGCCACACTGAGAGCCTACTGAGTGCCTTACTGGGTGCCTTTGGGCTGGCCTCTCACAGCCACTGCTCTCACTTTGGACGCGCTTTCTCCTTTCACAGCCCTCGCCCCCTTCTGGAAAAACTTCCTTGCCAGAAGTATGTAGTTCGAATTTTTTCCACATGCTGAGCAGACTAGAGGTGTTTGGGAAGCTGCAAGTAGTGACATATGTGTCTGGTGGGTGTGCTCCCTTCAGATTGGGTAGCACTGCTCATCTAGATGAGCTTGTGCGGACCACCGGATTGATAGAGATCGAATGTGGTCGAGCTCATTTGAGCTAACTCCAGCTTTTATTCTACAACCTAGAGTTGTGCATGTCCTAAGTGACTAACAAGCAGCAGCTGGTGGACTGAGATGGTCTTCTGGTAGCGCTGTTGGTGGCTTGCAGCCAAGGGGCAGCTGCTGTAAGAATGGACAGATTAGCATGCATTGTCTACGTAAAGAGACTCCTAAGCATCCTGCAGGTGGAGCGAGGGCGTGTGTAGCAATAACAGGCGCCCTCATGAGAGAGGATTTGTAGCGGAGGCCGATGGGGCGCACCCCAAGGAACGACCGCTGTCCTAGAGCTATGGGGAGAACATGCTGGCAGCGAGTGGCCGTCGTGACAGTGATGAAGGCTTCAGGTGCCGTAGATGGTCATCTCTTGGAAGATGCGCAGCCGGCGCTGGCGCTTCACCTCCAGCTCTGCGGCAGTCGCCCCGCCCGTAGTCAGCTGCGTTCCTAGGTTCATGACATTGAGCGCGCTGCCGCCGCTGCCATCCCAGTCCCTTGTTGCTGCTGCCATTGCTGTCGCTGCTGTCGGCTGGGTATACGGCAATGCTGCCCCGCCGGCTGCACAGCGGTTGCCGAAGTAGTCTAGTGCCTCTGGCCTGACAGCCCAGACGCTGCCGCCGTCGCCAACCGCGGCAGCGGTCCGCAGATGGCCCTTGTCCTTGTCCTTCACCGGCGTGGTCACACGGTTGCGCTTCATGCTGCCATGGAGAGGTGGCAGGCCGCCGTATGCCGGCATCCCAGGGTCGTCACTCGCCGGCTGGTTCTCATTCTGGACCTGCTGTGAGAGCGGGGGCCCCCCTGCTGCAGCCGCCGGCGATGGCTTCCCCTTGGCCAGCGTGCTGCCGGCGGCCGAGTCTGTGAGCGGCGGGAAGAGGGCGCCATAGCTGACTCGCCGGACCCCCATGCGAGACGCGGGCATCGCAGCCGTGGCATAGTCCAGGCTGGAGGCGTCGGAGTCGCTCAGGGTCGGTGACGGCGCGCGGCTGGGCTGGACATACTCGTTGGTGCGGTCGAACGTAAGTGGCATCCGCGCAGTGGGGGCAACCGTGGCGGCAGGGACGGCGTCGCCGCTACCGTCGCTGAGGTACTTGCGCAGAGCACCGCTGTTCGGCCCATTGGCTGGTGGGAAGGTGCGGTTGCGCTCCAGTCGCGCAGGCGCCGCTGCCTTCGGCCCTGCTGCAGGAGGAGCGACTGCGTCGTCCCTGCCACCATCACCAATGGCTTCTGCTGCCGGCTGCTTGGCGGCAGCTGCAGCAGCTGCTGCCGCCTGCTGCACGAGCTCGAGGCGCTGCCGCAGGGCCGCAGCGTGCCACTCCAGCTGGTGCAGGTGCTTGGCTTGCTGCTGGCGTGCGGCAGCGTCAGCACTCAGCAGCAGCGGTGGCTCCAAAGGCACTTGCTGCTGCAGAGAGAGCAGCGGCGGGAGGCCGCCGAAATGGTCAAAGAGCATGCCCTGCTGCTCCATGGTCGGCGGCGAGGGCGTGCGGTCGCCAGCCGACGGCCCGGACGAGCCATCGTCCTCCCAGAAGTGCGGTGGCTGAACCTGGGATGGCGCCGGCGGCAGCACCAGGAGCTGCTGCGTGAAGTGGTGGGGGTGGACGCCAAACGGCGGCGGTGGCTGCGCTGGGAAGCCACTATTGTGTGCTTGGAGCTGAAGCTGCGCCATGGCCTTGTGTCCGGCTGCGCGCGCCAGCGCCAGGCCGTACGACGGTTCCTCACTGTCGCTGCTCTGCTAGCGGGGCCAAGAACAAGAACAGCATTGGCGAAGAGTCAGCAAGCAAGAAGCGATGAGGCTTGGCAACGCTATGTGCAGTAGTAGGAGATCGTGAGACATGCCGTAACTGGGCACCTCTCACCTGTTGGCTGGACATGCCGTATGTATACGCCATCTTGTGGCGTGACACAGCCTCCTCATTGGCGACACCTTCCGTCGTGGCCGAAGCTGGCACTGACGGCTGATCTGCCGTCAGCAGCGGCGGAGGCTGGTGCCAGAAGCTCGGCAGCAGCGGCGGAGGGCAGCTGTCGGCGCTGCCATCCTTGCCAGACAAGGGAGCGGCCAGGCCCAGCGAGGCCGGCGCGGCGGCATGGGCAGTGGCCTCCTCGCGGGTGCTGTTGCCATTGGAGGCTGCCATGGAGAGCTCAAGCTCACGCAGCATCTCCTGGGCGCGCTCGTATGACTTGACATGCGACTCCGAGCCCCAGCGTGCATCTCCGCCGTCAGCGGTGACGCTGCGGAGCATGGCCCGCGCCTCGCCCAGCCGCCCCTGCTTCAGCAGGCAGATGCCAAGGTTGCACACCTTGTTGTTGTCCGGCTCGATTGACAGCGCCTTCCTGCACCGCTTGCAACATGCGCGGCGGGCTGCACGCCGTCAGGAGGCGCCCACGCCACCGTGTTTCCAAAAGACTTGGGCACTAGGTTGTTGCACGTATAGACTTACCCAGGCCGAGGAGCAAGGCCTTAGAGGTCACTGTTGCTCTGATGGCAGTCAAGGAGGCAGGCAAGGCAAGCTAAAAGAAGCTGGCAGCAGCTTTCAGAGTGGCGGCGGAGCTGCGGCAGACCTGTACACCGCCTCGGCGGCAGTGAAATCGTTCTGCTGCATGTAAGCCCAGCCAAGGTTTCCCTGCGCAGCCAGGGGAGCCCCAGTAGCAACCGAACGCGTGGTTGGTCAGCCCAAGGCCACAGGCGGCGAGCCATGTACACATCTTGAACAATGTTAAAGCGGTGGTCGCCTGAGCTCACCAGAAGGCGTGTGGCCTCCTGCTCGATGGAGACCTGGAACTTCTTGCCCTGCGAGCGCGCAGTCTTGGTCCGGCGCCCGTTGAAAGCCACGCCCTGGTGGATCAGGTTCAGCTTGTGCTTGAGCAGCGCAATCTGGTCGTCGAGCCGCCCGCACCGCTGCACACACATCAAAGCCACCGCCGTCTGCTGCATTTGGTCAGCGGCTGCGAGCCAGGGCCGCTGGCTGGGCCCTCGGTCAGCTCGGCAGGCGCACCAAAGCTGACTGGACTACTGAACCTCCATCAACGGCCGCACCTTGTAGAGGTCGAGGAGGACGTTGTCGAGGCTCTCCTGCGCAGCGTCGGAGCACCGCGTGCGCAGGCTGCGGATCGCCTCAATGGCCTCCTCCGGCCGGTTCTGCTGCTTCATGACGATCGCCATGTCCTTGAGCGCGCTGTCCACGCGGTCGCCCTTGTTGATGGCGCACCAGAAGAGCGCGATCGCGCGGTCTGGGTCCTTGTCCACGAGCTGCGACAGCGCGGTGACCAGCTAGGCCGCCGGTCATTTGCAGATGGATTTCATGACAGGCAATGAGAGCAGAATTGCAGCTGCACTGGCGGCAGGAGCACCAATTAACCCCACATTGCACCGGTCACGCACCTGGACGTGCTTGGCGCGGACGTACGGCGAGTCCCCAACTGGCACCTTGTGAACAATGTGGAAGCTGCTGGGGAGAGCCGCCGGTGGGCAGCTGCCGCCGCCGCCGCCGGAAGCGGGACGCGGCTGCGGCGGCGGCAGCGGCAGCGGCGGCGGCGACGGCGGCGACGACACTGGCAGCGCTGCGGTCGCAGCACAGCAGGAGGCGTCGCAGCAGCAGTCGCCGGCCGCTCATGGCCGCGCATCCGGCGAGGCTGCCGACAGCGCCGACAATGCAGAGAGACCGGACCGCGCACTGCCCGGCAGCAGCGGCGCTCATGATGACGAGCCCCGGGGCCTTGCCAGCGTCGACGCCTCTGCCGGCATTAGCAATGGCGGGGCGGCGGCGCCTCGACATGGACGCACTCTCCCGGCGTGGCTGCATGCCCACGACAGAGCCGCTGCGGCTGCAGCTGCGCCCAAGGGGAGGGGCAAGCGAGCCGGTGGCGCTGCCGCAGCTGGCATCGCCGGCCAAGCGGCGGAGGAGGCTGGCGAGGAGGGCAGCTCCGCACGCAGCAGAGGCGGAGGGGGGANAGAGAGAGAGAGAGAGAGAGAGAGAGAGAGAGAGAGAGAGAGAGAGAGAGAGAGGAGAGGAGAGGAGAGGAGAGGAGAGGAGAGGAGAGGAGAGGAGAGGAGGAGGGGGGGTGCTGAAGAGGGAGGAGGGAGGGAAGGGGGTGAGCCGACGCGCACCTCCCTCCACAACGGCTCTCTGCAGGGGGCTGCTCCCTCCCTCTACCCGCTGCAGGTCCTCTGCCGGCCCAGCTCCCGACCGGCGGAGGGGGGGTGCCAAATGGGGTGGCCCAAAAGCGAGCGCAGTGGTGCTGGGCCCTCTAAAATGCGGGGAGGGGTGGGCTGTCGCCGGCGAGATCAGCCTAGACCTGCAGAGGAGCGCTCAGGGGGGCCCCCCTCCCCCCTGGTTGCACCCAACGGCCAGGTGCGGGCGTCGGGCCCAACGCCGCACGGCGTAGGACCGGCCCCGGCGTAGGAGCCGACGCGGGCGGGCCGTAGGGTGGGGCCCTAGCCCGACGCGGCTCCTCGTGGGTGGGTTCGAACGTGACGGGAACGGTGGGGATGCGAAGACGGCGTCGGAGCGGACGGAACGCGCAGCCCGAGGAGAGACCTGAGAAGAAGAAGAAACAGCTCTTCCAATGTAAAGAGAAAAGCGCGGCCGAATTGACTGGTGGCTGGGAGAAGGCAGCCCAAAAGGAATGGACAAGGTCAAGAGGAGCCGAATGGCGCAGAAAGCAGGGGACTAAGTGCTAAGACGACAAGGAGGCTCTCAGTACTGTAACCTCTAGTCAGCAAGTGCAGGTCAGAATAGCTAGAGGGCGGGAAGACGTCGCCCTGACGAAACCCGGAGGCAGCCGCCAGGGCGCGGCCTGCACGTAGGTGGACGGCAAACGCAAGAGACCGCTGGAGGGAGACGGCAAGGCGCATCCTGAACACCTGTGCGAGGGACCCGGCGACGTTGAAGCCAGGCTGCTCGCCGTGCTGCCCGTGGCGGCGGGCCACCGCACGGCGAGCAAGGCGGTGGAGAAGGTCGAGCCATTTGGTCCCAAAAGCAGTGGCTGTGAAACTCCAGCCCAAAGCAATGTACAAAGAGAAGTAGCTCTCCAGAGGTCAATAGAGGGGAAAGGCTCTTCAATAGATGTTGATGGCTGGAGTTGGCCAGCCCCACGAAAGCTCTCCCAGCCACCCGTCAATCTGGCCGCGCTTGCTTCTTCCAATGTAAGGCGATGGCTGTGAGAGGCCAGCCCAAAGGAACGTGCAGGGTCTGAAAATGCCGGAAGGCGCAAAAGCTCGTAACTACTATCCGTGACTTCTGCAAGTGGACGCTCAATGACCCCAGTCAGCAAGTGCAGATGAGAATTACTAGTGGGAGGTGATGGTGGTGAAAGAATAAATAGCTTTTACGATGCCAGCCCAAATGAGGAGACGAAGCTCTTTGTGGAGCCACTTGCGTAGCGGTGTAGTTTAGTGCTTTCCCTCCCGCCCCTTCAGATCCTGTCCAGTCTTTCCTGAGCTGGCCTCTTGCAGCCACGGCCCTTTTGGAGAAGTAAATCCTTGAATGTTTACCCAAGTAGAGGGGACGTGCACATCTATTCCAAGCAGTAGTCTTGGTGCCCATCGAGAAGAATAAGCAGCTCTTGCAGAGGGGGCGACGGCTGTACGAAACCATTATTCTTTGGTGCTCATCGAGAAGAATAAGCAGCTCTTGCAAAGTGGGCGACGGCTGTAAGAGCATTTTGGGCATTTTAAGCAATGATAGAGAAAGGTCGAACAGAGATACATGGAGGACATCGTTTACTGTTTAACATGTGGGTTGGCTGCAGTATAGCCAGCCTATGACTCTTGACCATTTAAGGGGAACTCTCCAATAATTTGTGGCGGCCCAAAAGTACAAAGACCAGTGCTAGGCCAGAAGGTGCCGGCAAATCGAGGCTGCCTGAGCGGCTTGCCAAGCGGCTATTCTGCCGCACACAAAGAAATTGGCCTCTTACCACTGGCTATAGAATTGGCAAACATAGTCAAGAAGTCAGGAGAAGAACGAGGAGAGGGTGTATAAGAAGGGCAGCACCGTGTGGAGGTCGCATCATAGTGGGTAAGTACTGATGCTGCTCGCCCAACTGTAGCCAAGTCTTCTGAGCTGACCTCTCGTAGACACTGTTTTCATGCTGAGAGCTTGGATAGGCTTGCATACGAGTAAGACAGCTTGCAAAACAGCTAGCAGGACTTCTGGAGCCTCGCTGCGGAATCCCAGTGCTGCCGTAGCCAATGTGAGTGAACACATTTGGTGCAAAGCCAGGGCCTTTGATAGCCGCTGACGAGCACTGCATCTGAACGCCGAGAGTGAAAGTGAAACACGTCCGATCCTGCTGCAGGTCAATGGGCTGACAAGTGCGAAGCTCGCGGTCAGCTACTGGCAGCAGTTGTACGCAGTGAACAAGGGCTGCTGCGCCATGTCTTGCAACAGCAGATTGGTGCACATAGCAGCTATTTGATTTTAAGCTTGGCAGAACCAGGAGGTTGCATTTGTGTTTTGGCATTTCCATTGAACTTAAAAGGTAATCGAGCTGCTTTTTAGTGTGCCAAAGATCACACTTGACATCTTGCAAGTAAGATTCTGAGAGAATGAATAGAAGCCAAGACACATTAGAGTGCTATTTATGTCCAGTAGCAAGGCCTTGGCGACTATTGAAACACCCTGTGCCGGGAGCCTTGAGCTTGCACTACTCGCCATATACTATCGGCACAGCATATGGCCTACTATTCTCATGACGAGATGTAGAATTGCTTCAAGCGTCCCCTGGTCCTTGATCAACAGGAACAATGGCATGACATGGTTGGTCCAACGTTACTAGCACATTGACCCTGTGATGTAAGAATCGTGACTCCGTGGCTTCTAGTTGGTATCAACCTCGTAGTGCTTCACGAGTGACACCAACCTCCACATGCCACGACTGCATGGTTGCAAGTCATGAGAGGAGAGGTTGCGACGAGGCACTGTGTTTCCAGCAAGGTGAGCAGCCCAGCTTCGATGCTGCTGGGTCGCTTGCTAAGGTGTCCTGCATGCGCCTCTCAGTCTCGCACCAGTGTTTCAGGCTACTTAAGTGCACTTGCAGGCAGGCCGCGCTTTTTGGTGCTGCTTCTCGGGTTGGCCGCTGTGAACGATTTCCGGTCGCAAGCTACTCTGACTTGCGGCTGCTGCATAAGAGTCACAGAGCAACCAATTATAGCAGCCACTTGCCAAAGCTGTGTTGTTGAGCGCTTCCCGGCCCCTCTGAGCCTTGTCCAAGCTTTCTTTTGGGCTGGCCTTTCACAGCCATCGCCCCTCTACTGGAAGGCGCGCGGTGCGCATGAAATTGAAAGGGAGGCCAATTCTAGCCTTACAAATGTCCTGTTGACTGGGTAATGAGCTGGCTAGGGGGGACACTAATATCCCCGAGTGAGCACATGCATATCTGACAAGCTATACTGAGGAGCCAAACCACCACCACGGAAGCCACTAGCCTGGGCGAATGCACGACCAGCACGCTGGTCAATCGCGAGTGCCTGGGAGCGCTGCAGACTCAATGACAGCCGCATTCTATAGCATGCAACGATGGCTTGCTGGGCGCGAGAATGGCCTAAGCTACCCGCCCGACTACGTCGGCGGGCATCAACATGCAGTGCCAGGCGATGACTACTGGAAGAGTCTTCCGTCCCGGTTAGACGGTTGCCCTGTAGCATTTCCAGTGGCTACGTGAGAGTGGGCCCATAGCAGAATGTCTCTAGAGCAACACTTTCGAGCTCAGCTAGCATAGAAGAGCTGGGCCAATAGGAAAGAAGAAGGGCTCGCCCATAGAGGGGAGGAGCTGGGAAAGCCCAAGAAAGATGAACAAAGTTCGAGAAGGGGCCAGAGAAATGAAAGCTTGGACCATCTAGCAAAAACAAGTGGCTACTTGACCAGCTGGCCAGTAACCCCCTAGTCGACAGCTGCAACTTGAGTAAGAAACAGCAGGAAAGGAGTTGCACAAGCATCACACTCCAGCCAAGCACCTGCAGCCTGTGCTGCGTCGCAGTAGCCGCAATCTGATCAAAGTAGTCAACCATTTACGTCGCTGCGGAAGGCGGGAGGTCTGTGATGTAAAGGCCAGCCCCATGACAGTCCCGACAGCAGCGACAGCGGCAGCAGCGTCTGCAGCGGCGGCGGTGAGCGCAGCGGCAGCGACACCAGCTGTCGGCGGCACTCTCGGCACACTTCACGGCGCCCTGCCCCGCCTGCTGCGGCGGGGCCTGCGGCAAGCGCGCGGAGGGCCCCAGCGCGCAGCTGCGGGCCTTAGCACCAGCCAGAGCCGGCTGCGAGGCGCCCACGACGTGGCGACCGAAGGCGGCGGGCAGGTCAGCCGCTGTGCGGCGCCCACCTCAAGCCTGCCAACGTTGGCACGTTGGCAAGCTGCTGCCCAGTTGACGTGCTGTCACCTCTGCGCAGCAGGCGCAGCCCCAGAGCGTCAGCAGTGTGGCCAATGTGACGCTGAAGTCCACGGCGGCGGCGGGAGCGGCCGGGGCCCCCAAGGGGTGAGCGATGCCCGTCCTGTGAATGCCTCGAAGCCTCATCTGAAAGTGTAGTGTGGTTCTAAGACTCCAGGGCCCCTTGTGTCTAAGACCCTTTGCTTAATGAGGCAGCTGGCTAACTTCCACTGTGTAGGGTCAGAGCAGCAAGTTGAAGACCTGACCATCACCTTGACTCACTGCATCTCCTGGTCGTTGTCAAGTCCTCTGCAAAAAACCATGCGGTCCGATTAAAGTATCAAGGTTGCTGCTACTGCCACTGCGTCAGCTTCAGACATGCTGAATAGTCAATTTCACCGAGCAGGCATTTCAGGTGTTAGCGTCAATACTCAGGGCAGTGGTTGGTTACTCGGTACAGCTTGCATGGCATGCGAATTGCATTGTCCTACCAGGTGGCAGCAGATGATGCTTAGCGGTTTTGGATTACCTGTGGGCACTCGCATTCATTCTGGAGTCACTTACATGTGACGAAATTGCTGTTTCGAGGACATAATCTGTTGCTTAGTCTCATTGGAGCTCTTGCTGCTGCACTCGGCAGGGCAGCCGGCACGACGGAGGACCTTCGCAGGGTGCGGTATTGCTCCTTGTGCGGAGCTCCCACAGTGCACAAGCGGCCGCCAGGTCCCCTTCCCAACGCACCCTCCAGAGTATTCCTCTGCGACACTGTAATTCTTGAGCTGATTTCGGCTTGAGGACGTCCGTAGTAACTCATACTTTGCAGTCTTCTCAGCAATGGAACCCCAGAGACCTTAAACATTACCACCATATGACTGGGTGAGCAGTGGCTCAACACTTGGAGTACAACGCGCGCTTTGCTTGGCGCTGGCAGGAGATGAGAGGGAACGGGACGTTTGCACAAGCGAGGGCTGCAGCAGCATCCACTACATCAACCCCAAGGTCGTCGTTGGGGCAATCTGCCTGCACAAGGACAAAGTACGTATGCAGATGCTACCTTAGCCTGTGACTGAATCCAGATGGCAGGCCCTCAAGCTCACGACCATCATACTGAGCTGTTGGCTTTGCGCAATACTCTCCAAGTAGTCTCGTGTGGCTGCGCTCATATGAGATGCATGCATGGCTCGACTTGCGGAGGTCTGCAGCATTGAGGCTGGTGTGATGGAGAAGAAGGGAGTCGGGGGATTGCTGCTCTTCCATCTGCCAAGGTTCTTGATGCGGCTTGTCCGCCCTCCGTCGTCATGTGGATCAGTCAAGCCTGGATGCTGCCTGTTGCAATGCTGGACGCAGGTGATGCTGTGCAAGCGGGCAATTGAGCCCTGCAAAGGGCGCTGGGGTTTCCCACAAGGTCTGCTGACTAATGAAGTGGTTTTCCATTAGTTGTAACGCTGTTCCGCTGTTATGTGGTAAATGATGCCAACCCCGTTTTCTGTCTCATCTACCATGGCAACATCCGTGCCAGTCGCTGAAAAAGTATAGCTCATACTCAAAGCAGCTCTTGCAGGCTACATGGAACTGGGGGAGAGCACAAGAGAAGGTGCGGCGCGGGAGGCCCGCGAGGAGGCCGGTGTGGACATCATTCCGGGGCCGCTCCTTGCAATCTACAACACGCCAAACCAGGCACTTTGCACAAGCTCCACTTGATCTGCTGGGAGATAGCCCGTTATCTTCTGATTAATAGGTGGATGCTATGACAGGGGACGCGTCTGCTTTGAACAAGCACGCCATGCAGACTTCCATTCCTGGCAAGTGTGCCAAATTCTTCCGGCGGACAGGAAAGCAATCTCCTTGCTGCAACTCTGTGAGCTTGCCTTGTTGGGCAGGTCCAGCTGCTCTACTTGGCTGAGTTGACCTCCTCTGACGTAGCACCAGGTACTGGGTGCTTGACTTCATTCCCTTGTTACAACGAGCTATCAGATACTGGAAAATGGGATATAATTTTATTCCACTCGTGTAGTCTTTCTTGGGAAATCACAATCTGCAGTAACTGAAACATGCTTTGCTTTTTCAAGGACACGTCAACCTCTTTTACATCAAGCAGTATTCCTTCTCATAGGAAGCGGCAGTAGTGACATAAGACGACATTAGCAAGCTGAATTTGCACCTGGCATGGCAGGCTTGGAGAGCGAAGAAGTGAGGCTGTTCTCGTGGGCTGACATCCCTCATGCAGACCTGGCCTTTGTTACGGTCAGATTTCAAGTCGATGCACAACAATGACCAATCTCATCCCGCCCATTTGTGACGAGCATAGGCCTAGCCGTACTTAGCTGGTCTCCTGACCATGTCTGATCATTGCAGTAACAACAATGGCTGCAACATACTTGTGCTAACCCTCACTTTGCAGCGATGCAGGTCGGCTGGGCTCTTCAATATGCGCAGCAAGTGCAGGGCCAAAGTTCGTTCTCTCCTCAGGAGCGCACGAAAACCCCCGCTGGCTCCAGAGGACCAGCAGGCAGCTCCTATGTGGACCGGTGACTGCCCACCTGCGGAAAGGCCTGTGTGACCTTGTCTTGCTACACCTCAAGGCATTGACAAAGCCGGGGAGCTTGACTGATGTACTTTGGTTGCGCAATATCTGAGCAATTAAGTACTGGCTTCATCAGTAGCAAGAATTTCTGTGAGACATTGCAGCGCTGCAACTTCACTTTACTAGTTATGGGCGGCGCCAAGCATTGCACATCAAGCCCATTGGCTTATTGATGTGACTTGAGCCACATGAGAATATTGACAAGCATGGCAGCAATTGCGCCGCCTCTCATGTACCTTGTGACTACACACCATAGCCATATGGGCCATGTAATCAGGAATTGCGCAGAGGAAGGACAAGGTGAGGCTGATCAACATCGCTCAACTTGCGGGCCTGGTGCCAGATTCAGGCATCAGGGCCCACCCATGCCGCTGCTTCGGCAGTTTGACAAGTTCGCCAGCGGCGTGCCAAATGCACGATGCACGACGCACAGTGGATATGCCACCTGCAACGGCACGCCGGGCCGGAGGAGCCCAGAGTGCCGTGGTACTCCGTGTGCAGCCAATCAGGCAGACGCCCCCTCAGCTCTAGCTAGGCAGGCTGCCAGCCTCTTGCACGCCCGGATCAATGTGCGGGTCGGTGCATCCCAGGCTGACTTACATTAGAGACCTCACCAGTCCCCAGTAGCATTTGTAATACATCTTACCACGGCGCTGTAGTGGCATGTTCTGCCTCTTGACAGCCTACAAGAGTAGGAGATACAGCCAAGAAGGAGCAAGGAATGTGCGCGGCAAGCACGGCAGCAAAGGCAGCAGGCGTCCAGAGGCACAGGAGATCGTGCAGAAGACTGGCATAAGCTCAGAGAAGCGAGTGCCGGAAGAGGAGGGAGGTGGCGAAGCTGCTCAGTTGTTCTTGGATGTCTCGCGGAAGCGCTCGGGCTCAGCAAAGCTGGCGGGCTCCCCCGATTGGTGCGAGAGCTCAAAGAGGAGGACAGAGGTTGCCAGCACAATGCAGAGAAGCGCAACAACGACACGGGAGCCGCGTGATGCAGCCGCCACCGCCGCCTCCAGCGCTGCTCGGATCAGCATCCCTGCAGCTCACCCCATAGCGGAATGGAACTCATCCAGCAGATCAGGAGAATGCTTGTCTTCCGTCCCACATAGCTTGCACAGCAGCAGGTGCGTTGTAACTAACTATTGTGCCAGTACGGGGAAACCCAAATGGAGGATAAATTAGCAAAATTTGTGATGGCCACTGAGAGAACCTGCCAGTATTTTGAGAAGGGTGGCGTGCTTGTGTGAGGCGGCATTACCTGACGAGAGGAAGTAGACCGGGTAAGCCCATCGGGCGTGCGACAGGAGGCCGCAGCCTGCGGTGATGAGGTAGATGGCCGAGGAGAGGTCGGGAAGCGCGTTCAGGACGCCACTTGACGTGTCTCCCCACAGGTCTGCCAAACACCATCACCAGTCGGGGGGGGTGAGCGCAGGACACAGCTGCGATGGATCGTGGGCAGTACATCACAAGATATCATCGCATTAGCGCAGCATCGTTTGCATTATCGTGTATCGCAGTGGCCCTGTCGGCGGATTCCCTGAGAGCCACTGCGGGAACACGATACCAGGTTGCCGGCCATTGCCATCGCCTCGCTGGCCATGGGAAGGCACCCAGCTGGCAACACCCTACCGACTGCTCTTCCATGAAGAGATTGACCAGCTGACTGGCCGGCTCTCGGCCTGTCTCGATCCCGCGACCTCGAATTTGCAGACAGCGGCACTCTCGGCGGCACTCTCGGTGGCACTGTCGGCGGCACCCGATGCGAGCGCAGGGGCGGACCTGAGAAGCGGCCCGAGGCGGCGAGCGTCCCCCAGATGGCCAGGATGCTGAGGCCGCTGGCGACGCACAGCAGCGCCGCCGCGGTGCGCAGCTCGCCGCCGCCGGCGCCATCGCCGCCGCNCAGGCATTGCTTCGCAGCTCAAACGAGACGCCCACTCGATAGCACTTAGCGCACGAGGCAGTCACTGAGGCTGCTTCATTTCGGCGCCGGGAAAGTGCACCTCGTCGTCAGCAGCTCCGATGATGGCGGGCCCCCAGCTGCCAATATAGTCAATGTACTCGTTGCCGTCGATGTCCCAGGCGTGAGAGCCCTTGACGCGGTCGAAGAAGATGGGCTGGCCACCAACGGACTTGAATGCCCGCACGGGTGAATTCACGCCACCGGGCAGCAGCTCCTGCGCGACGATCAGACGGAGTGGACAGACTTAAAAGAAGCCTCAGGGAAATGGACGAAATGGACGACGGCCTAGAAGCGGCGAACGGCAGCTGAAAGCGGCAATCAGAGCGGGAGAACTCGGAGCTCAACAGAGGCGGCCAGCAAACGGCAGCTAGGTGAGGCGGCTGCGGCGGCGGCGGCGGCGGTGGCGTGGCCGCCGGGCTACCCGCCGGCGGCGCAGCCGGAGGTGATGCGCGCGGCCGAGAAGGACGACCAGTACCTCAAGTACGTCTGCGACTCGTGCCAAGACGTGGCGCGCACGTACGCCGGTGAGGAGACCATGACCATGGCGCCGCGGCGATGCCCCGCCTCGCGCCGAGCCCCGCAAGCGGTGGCGGCGGCGCCGGCGGCGGCCCGGCTCTCGCCGCGCCGCCGTCCTGGAAGGCCGAGCGCTGACCGTCTCGCCGGCTCCCCGGCTTGCCTGGACGGTGCAGGCCCCCGCTTCGCCGTGGCCTACCAGAACGAGGTGCGGCCCGACGGCCACTTCACGTCATGCGCCAGCTCTCCCTCGTTCGTTTCCCTTTGCGGATTGCTCCTCGGGGCTCGCTCGCGGCGCCTGGCAGCCAGTCGTGGCATCCCACGGAGGCCGTCTGAGTCGTCTGGCTTTGCTGCGCTCTGTCCTGCCAGACGCGGCTCGTCGGCCAGGTGCTGTACTACCTGCTCACGACCGGGGCGGGGCTGCAGACGCTGGGGGAGGAGTACTGCGACATCTCGCAGGTTCTTTTGCTGTCCTTGCGCCGACAGCAGCCGTGCCCATCTCGAGGAAAGCAGAATGATGTGCTTCATAGCATGGGACGACGGTGGGGCTACTCGGGATTAGCGCGTAACCTCAAATCATAGATACTCGACACAATTAGAATGATGACGGCTTCATGTCGCCTTAAATCTGGTCTGTAGCCGAGACCTGCTCCTCAAGTGGTGTTTGTGGACGGCGAGAGAGGCTGTAGCAGAGGTCCCTAGGGAGCGAGGGGTTCTCAGGCCTTGACTAGGTGAGGCTTTTGCGATGGGATGGCTTTGCCAGGTGGCGGGGCCTGCAGGGGCTCCGGTGCGGCCACGCAGGAGACTGTCACTTGTGCTACTCCACACCCTCTTCCCCTACCTCCTCGAGCGGCTCAGGTAGATACTTGCCACCGATGAGCCTTGGTTGCTGCAGTGCCTTCCTCATGGGCCTGTCGTGACCCTTGTGCCCTGCTTGCCAAACTCAGGGTTTACAAAGGGTCTAGGCTGACTGTTCAGTCCTTGGGCTGCTGCTGACGCTGGCGATGAGGAAGTTGACTGTCAGCTCAGCCTCAGCTTCAGGAGGTCTATGTTGAACTGTTGAGTGGCTATCCTCTGCTCTGTGCACAGTGCGAGGGCCTCTGCCCATGGCGCGACAATTGCGTCTCGGCCTAGTCCGAGCAGCCAGCTCAGCAGAACAGAGATTTTCCTGGACCGCCATCATTCTGGCGCAGCCGTTGAAGAGATTGTGATTGCCAGCACCAGCAGAGAGGCGCAAGCATGGCACAGAAGCTTGGGTGGCACGCTGACGCAAAGGCTACGAGAGTTTTACGAGAAGGCTCTCTTATGGTACTCGAGTGTACGTTATAGATTGGAATGATTCCTTTCTCACAAAAGTCATGCTTAGGGGTGGCTAGGCTGCTTTGCTGACGCGAGTACCAGTCTAGCCAGTGGGCTGACTGGCAGGCTTGGGGTGCACCAGAAGTTCCTCTTATGGCCACTCTATTCTATGCCCCATCCTGTGAATTTCAGTCGCTGCTGACTGTTCGGGAGGCCTTGCTGCTTGGTGTACGGATGCACCTGATGCTCTTCTATTTTGAAGGTGATGCACTTTCGCACTCATGTAGTAGTCGAGGGCCAGGTATTGGTGCTGTGCATTGGATCTGCACTTTGTACTATCCTTGCAGTGATTGCATTGCATCTGCACTAGTGAACTGTCATTGCAGGGGCACGGCAACAGGTACCCCTAAAATTCTGATGTTGTTTCTGAGCAGGATTTTACTATCATCTAGCCAAGCGAGCTACAGGAGTCCGTTACGTCTTCACTGGCCGGGCTTCAGAGCAGCGGCCAAGGTTTATGTCCATGCAGACTCTCACACCGATTGCAAATAGATTGATGAACTTGAGTACTGGGTTTTAAATTGCAGAACAGATAAAGTGAAGTCGAGTACTGGTATTTGAATTGCAAACGATAGACATCTGCTGACAATTCCGGACTCAATCTGAGTGCCAGGTATCACATCTTGGGGATGTTTCTCCTGGTCCAAGTTGGAATTCTGGGGGGGGATTGGTTTCGGAGGGCTGTCATCCCTTCTGTTGCTGCTTCCATTCAAGCTGAAGGAGCGGATGGGTTGCTTGGTAAGCCAGCTACTTCGTATAGGGTACACCAATCATGAGAAGCAGGTCTGCGTGACTTCTTCTGATTTGAGCCTGCCAACCAGCCTATGATAGAAGTCCAGTCATGATTGATTGCTGTATCTATCACATGGGCAGGACGACGAGGACTTTTGGTCCTTGGTGGAGATGGCAAGCCAGTTGCTTCAAAAGCTGTGGGTCCAGACATTGGAAGAGTGGAGTCCGAGGTCAGCATCCAACGCAGCAGTGGCAGCCTGGTGCTGCTTCATTGCTTTGCCTATGAATCGTAAAGCAGGCCAGAACAGGAGTTTCCATCTTGGGACCTAGCTGACATTAACTGGTGATTCTTTTCATTACATCGGTTGCTGGTCATCAACAGCTGCTGACGGATGATAGCTTCTATGCTGACCAGGTAGCTGCAGCGTCCAAATGTCCGCTCTGCCTAAGTGTACGGGATTACCCCACAGCGACTCCCTGTGGCCACGTCTTTTGCTGGTGGGTGCCCAAGCCTGCCAGATTTATATTGACATTGAGTTGGCATTCTATTTAGAGTCATTTGTATCAATTTCAGCACCCATTTGGTGAACAAGCTCATTTCGTTTACCCAACACTCAGAAGCTGCTCTGAGACAAACTCTGAGAGATGCGATTATAAACAACAAATATACACTTTGACTATTACAGGAGGTGCATTGCTGAGTGGGGCAACGAGAAAGCAGAATGCCCTCTTTGTAGGGCTGCATTTACACACTCCTCCCTTGTCGGTGTGCACCACTCAGATTTCTAGGTCGGTCATTCTGAGTGTGCCAGTAGGGCAGTTAGAGACTGTCACTTGTGTATGACCTATAGAGTCAGGTTACTCACTTTGCTAGCCTCCGCTTTTATAGCCTTGGAGGTCATGTGGAAGCTTCCTCAATTACATGCACAACATATCTCAAGTCACTATCCAAGAAGGGCAATTGGATATGTCAACATCATTCTTCCTCAAAGGTTGCATTTCTGTTAAGCAGCCAACTGAAGTTTAAATCGGTTCAGTTTCACAACGCACAGGCAGAAGCTGCTTATGCAACTGTACACTGGCTCAGATACCTTGGCATAAGCAAATTCAACTTTGCATCCTTGCTCACGTGTCGTAACTGCTGGTACATGCAAACGAGTCAAGTTGCGTGCTGGAAGGCTACGGTCACTGCTCCTATTCTTTCTGGTTTGCACCTGTGCATATTGAATCGGCGCACATGAGCTAGAGCCAGAGGCTCACCATCAGGCTTCCTTACCGTGGCCTTTGCCTTCGCTGCTGCCACTCACTAGAATCTGCTTCACTGACTGGCTGTACTCAGCGGCCTTGAAGTATGTGCACTTGCATGGTCAAGTAGAAGCGTCCTCTGATGCTGACATCTGCTACATCTTCTTTGTATGGAGCTTAGAAATAGTTCGGCAGTCATTGTGCACCCAGCAGGCATTGACCCTGCACCTTGACTTCCCAATCTAGCGACCTCTATGTGCTGACTCGTGGTTTCTGAGCGGGTCAGCTTAGCAGCAGGTGATGTACATCTGTCAATGTGCTTGCCTTCGTACTTGGCCACTCAGGCCCTCCATCACTCAGTGCACATTCCGTTACCTCTGGAAGAGCTCACACCTTTTTCGTTTTAGACGAGCTATGGCTGCTGCTTCTGGGTCTCGTCAGGGTACCTCTTTCCAGCTGCTAAGGTTCTCCGATTGCGGCCGCTGACTCGTGGTTACCAAGCTCCCATCCGTTGTAGTCTCTTGCATAACTGTGTGGTCTTGGCGCCTTTCCGGCCCTTTGGACCTTGTTCATGCTTCTTTAGACGAGCTGCTTTCCGAAGCAGCTCAAGGCTAGCTAGGGCCGCAATCGCCATCGCTCCTTGATCTTGTGTGCTTGTGTGCTTGGCCATTTGGCCTTCGTTTGTTTCAAACACACGAAAATATGTCCTTGATCTGGGCTTAGAGAAAGGGTGCTGGAGTTCAGAGTTCTTTGAGAGTTCTTCGCCCTCGCTGCTGGGCCTCCCCCCGCCCTGCCTGCTGGGCCTCCCCCCGCCCTGCCTGCTGGGCGTGCTGCAGTGCGAGTGTGGGGAGCGGTCAACGGACCCGGCGGAGCTGGCGGCGCACATCCTCCGCTGCGCCACTGGAGGTGAACGTACAGCGGCTCACGATCTTCTGCGCGATGCCATGTTCGGCATCTTTCAGGAGGCTGGCTACACGGTCGCAATGGAGAACGCCTCCGTCATGCCCATCCTCCAGAAGAAAGTGCTCGCCCATTGAGAATAGGGGCTGGAACAACCAGCCCGAAAAAGAATGAACAGAGTACGAGAAGGGGGCCAGGGGAAGCGCTAAGTAACAGAAACAAAGCTGCTACGAGACACTCAGTAACCCCTGCTAAGCAGCCGCAGATCAGAGATGCTGGGCTAGAGGGCCGACCGACTCCATACGCGCCGTGTCGACCTGGTGGCGTCCGCCGGGCGGCGGCGCGCGCATCATCGCCGACGTCGTCACCACCGATGTGGTCGACCGCTCCAACCCGGGGCTCTCTGCCTCGCGGGCTGGCCATGCTTCGGCGAGGGCTGCTCGCAGCAAGGCGGCCAAGCACGCCGACCACCCGGCTGCAGATGAATTAATTCCCCTGGCAGTGGACGTGCACGGGACTCTCGGGTCCCAGTGGCTCGACCTGCTGGCCAGGCTCGCGCGGCGTGCTGTATCCCGCCGGCGCGGCGAACCGGCTGACTTTAATGCAGCTGGCTCGTGGGCTCAGGTATACCGGATGAGATTGTCAGTGTCCCTCCAGCGGTCCATGGCCCACGCTCTGCATCTGCGTGCTGGCCGTGCTCTTGCTGCGGCCTCTGGCTTTCGTCAGGGTGATAGCTTCCCGGCAGCTAGTCTGTCGGATCTGAGGCTCCTCACTCGTAATTACTGAGTGATCCATCCATCCTCCCCCTGTTTTTCCCATCGCATCCTCAGGCCCATTTGTAGCTGCTCAACGCTCTTAGGCCCCTTCGAACCTTTGTCAATTCTTTTGGGCTGGCTTTTCGCAGCCCTTGCCCCCATTGGGAGTACCACTTCTCGCTGCTGCCTCTGGCTCTGGCCAGGGGACCCACTTCCAGGAGCCTAGCATCTCTGATCTGCGGCTGCTTAGCAGGGGTTACTGCGTCTTTCGCAGCTGCTTTGTTTCTCTTTGTGCTCGCCTTTCTTAGCCCTTCTTTGAGAGTACATTTGTCAATGTGCTTACCTTTGTACTTGGCCACACATGGCCTCCCCATCTCTTTAATACACACACATTCTTCTTTGAGAGGTTTGGGGTTTACTCTGCGTGACGTAGATCTCAGCATCCTGGGGTTTACTTTGTGTGACCTAGATCTCACCATCTGACCACGAGGGTATCGTAGATTGGACCTCTCCACGCCGCCGTCGCCGCCGCAGCCGCCGCCGCCGCCGCCGCCGCCTCCGCCGCCTCCGCCGCCGCCGCCGCC
>WELB01000027.1:289382-300323 GCA_009602725.1 Spirogloea muscicola
AGAAGGCGTGGCACCTGGTAGGAGGTGATGAGGGAGAGCAGCGTGATGGTCTTGCCGGTGCCCGTCGGCATCTCCAGCAGGCAGTGCCCGCGGGCGTCCAGCGCGCGCTTGAGCTCCAGCATGTATGCGTGCTGCTCCGGGTAGATGAACTCGTACGGGAAGTACACCGTCAGCCCCTCCAGCTTGAACTTCATCGCGCCGCCACCGCCGCCGCCGCCGCCGCCGCCGCCGCCGCGGCGCTTGCTTGCGGCTGCTGCACCGCGGCAGGCAGCTCGCGCCGCTTCGCAGGCGGTGCCGTGGCGCCTCTCTGCGCTGCGGCTCCAATCGTGCCCTGCGGCAGGTCGCAGGCGGGCTGGCCTTCGTCCCGCCCTCGCAGAGGCTGCGGAGGCGGACCAGCGGCCGGCCTGAGCACCGCAGCCGAGCGGGAAATTCCGACGACAGCAACTCTGAACTCAAAGGCCCTACGGTGACGGGAGATTGGTGCAGCAATTGCTCCTCCACACTACCCGGAAGGTAACCAAGACAGTTCGACGATGGGCTTGCTCTGAGACGGAGCGACCTCATCAAGGTGTAGAGCCTCTGTAGCTTCAAAGAAGCGTCACGTCCAAGCGGCCCTCGACTATGTCTGTATCTGCTGTGGGGTCCCGTATCAGAGAGGACGCAAGGCCGCCTGAGCTGTGTTGGCTGCTCCTAAGAGGCTTCATAACTGGGCTTGGAGCCCACCGGGCATGTGGGCTTCTTTGGCAGACCTCTTCTCCAATGGACGCAATACGAAAGCAGGCAAGGAAGCTCTCTGAACAGGTGGCGAAGCAGCAGCAGGTGGGCTTTCGGTATGGGCACTCTTGGTC
The DNA here is from genome assembly GCA_009602725.1 of Spirogloea muscicola. NCBI lineage: Eukaryota > Viridiplantae > Streptophyta > Zygnematophyceae > Spirogloeales > Spirogloeaceae > Spirogloea > Spirogloea muscicola. Next base: position 290,231 of record WELB01000027.1, read on the forward strand.
AACGTTGACGACGGCTTTGCATGTCTACGTCCCGACACTCTTGCGCATCTTTGAGACCGTCACTTGGGTTAGGCAGTGATCTGAGTTACCTTCACTGCCAAGGTCGTGTCAAGACTGTCATGATACGAACTGGTCAGGTTGAGGTCACCCTCGCCCAGACCTGCAGTCTCTGATGCACGATACAGATGCACATGCTTTTTCCTGACCCCATTGATTAAGACGTAGTCATGAGCAGTATATTGTTCAATTGGAGGTGCAATGCAGAGACTGGGTACTGACGCTACTATCTTGTCTGTGGTGCACAGGCAGTACTCAAGCAGTTCGGAGGCTCACAAGCACCTCAGCATAGTGAGACCATAATCACCGATGAAGCTGAGCTTCAAAGGCACCAGCAACTAGAGCGGCTATATACGACCACAAAAGCTGGAAAAGTAAGAAGGTGGCGCCAAGGACTGTGAACTTGCTGTAGTGTCATGTCATTGGGACTGGAGAGTGTCCCTCAATGGCACTCAATCAATCTTTAGTACTCTACATAATGTCCCTTTAAGAATCTGACATTTCCTGCCAAGAATACTCAAATTGCATCTGTCAGCCATATCACTTGGCTATCAAGGGACTGGCCAAGATCGGATTTCGGAATACAGCTTCTAGTTATCATCAAGAATGAGGGACTGGAAAACAGTTAGCCCTGTCAAGCATGCCGAGTACAGATGGTGGGCAATCGCCTCACTTCAAGGTTGTGTCTGTACAGGGTTATCAGCGGGAGATTGTCAAGGGAGTGGAAGGTCTGGTTGCAACGGGTATTAAGCAGGTTGAGGTTGGTAAGCTTGTGACCAACTTCCACTCAATCTCAATGACTTAGTTAAAAGTAGATGTTCTTCCTGTGACTCATGGTATCATGTTTGCTTAGTGCTCAATCCTCGGCAATGCTTGAAGTAAGCATGGTATAATAAATAGCTTTCCTTGTTTGTCTTTGTCTTGAGCAGTAACCAAGTTAGCAGAGGATTGCCGCAAGTATGGCACAGAAGGGCCAGGCATGGGAGGAGCTCTTGGAAGGGCGTCAGTGCACTACAGCAACGCCGAGACTGCTGTCGAGAAGGAGCGAGAAGCCTTTCACCGAGCTATTACAACCCAGGTGGGTTTTCAGATACAGACCAACAGTCCCCATTGTCACGAAGACAATGCTTGTCGCATGCATCCAATCTGGTTGGAGACTCTCGGCCAGTCTGCATGGGCAAAAACTTCTGGCGGCGGATCAAGCATTGGTGACGGTACTGTCCTCCGGCCTGGCAGGTGGCTGAGCCCTTGAAGGCAATGATAATGGGAGCTCCGCTGGAAGATGCCCGACACTTGACACAGCGGTATGACAGGCTGCGACAAGAAGCGGAAGCTCAGGTGCACCTCTTGTCCTCCTGATGCAGCTTCTCAAGCACAAGGTGCTGTCTGCTTGGGTTGGGTGATTTCATTTTACACTTAAGACCCTACCAATCAGGTCCCAGCTTCAGCTTCTTCCGTCATTACAAGGAGGTAGTCAACACCAGTAATCCTTTACACTGAGTAGGGTTTCACGATTCCCCTTAAGCTCCACAGGTTGCAGAAGTGGAGAACCGCAAGACCCGAACGAGGGACCCAAAAAGTGGACCTGAAAACACGGTGAAGCTCCAGATAGCAGAGCAGAAGATGGCGGAGCTGTCCTCGGCAATGGCTGTCCTGGGCAAGGAGGCTGCGTCTGCCATGACAGCAGTTGAGGCGCAGCAGCAGCGTCTCACGCTACAGCGGCTGATTGCGCTTGTGGAGGCCGAGAGGGCATTCCATGCTCAGGCTGCTGAGATCTTGGACCAGCTTCATGCAGAGGTGATACCTCAAGCCTGACCTGTGCTCTCCTCACTACTTGCATGTATTGTGCATGTGGTCCTGACCTTATCTCTTCTGTGCTAGACATCAATGATGGGCTATTTGCTGGGTCTTGCGTGCAGATGGTGTCTGAGAGGCAGCGGAGCGAGTCCCTGCCTCCACAGCAAGGGGTCTTTGACAGCATGCCGCCACCTTCATATGAAGACGTGAAGTCAAATGGCAATCGCTTCATGGCTGCACAGAAGGCCATGTTCTTCCTCGCTGAGGTCCGAGCAACCTTTGCCTCCTGTTTACTCTGTGAACTGGCTTGCTACTATGACTGTGGGCACCTTCGATTCACAGTATCGTACTCTTTGTGATGGTGAGGTGCTGAGGTGTGGCAGGTCATGCATTCTTTCGAGGCTGAGTCAGAAGGGGAGCTGAGCTTGACAGCGGGCGACTACGTTGTCGTCCGCCAGGTTAATGCCAAAGTCCAAGCTTGACTTAGCATCTCTTGCTACTTATTGATCGCTTTCACCTGCTCTAGCATCCTCCGTTGTACATGAAACATAAGGGTGGTCCGTTTGCATAGGGACTTTCAGCAACACAATGATCTCGGCTTTGTGTATTTGCTCGAAAACTGCTCTTCACAGCCATGAGCTTGGCTGGCTCGTGCAGTCAATGCGAAGCTGAGACCTGATCTTTTTGAAACATCACAACACCGCAGGTGTCGCCCACTGGCTGGTCAGAGGGCGAGTGCAAAGGCAAGGCTGGGTGGTTTCCTTCTGCATATGTGGAGCAGCGCCAGCGCATGCCTGCCAATAAGATCCTGGATGCTGGGAACATCTAGATAGCCAACAGTCTGATTGGCAACAATCACTGGTAATCTGTAACTATGTCATTGCCTCTGCCAGCACCTTCGCTGGCGCTGCAGCTAATTGCTTGAACAAAAGGTGAACGGGTTGGTTCAGCGCATCTCAATTCAGCTCAGCTTGAGCTGCCGAAATGTCAGCTGTGACAAAGCTGTGCATCTTGCATATACGTGCAAGTGCTCAGAAGCTCTGCACGTCTGGCAGCAGTCATCCAACAGGGCCCAGGTTACAGGTAATATTCGCTAGTTGGGCCAGGAAGAGGTGCCAAGGGTTCTCACTACCGAGACAGGTAGGCAGGCGGAAAACGAGCACCGATCAACCGTGCTGCTGATAGCGAGTCAACTGTCTCACAGCGTAACTGCCCCCTTAGGTGTCAAAAGTGGAGCAAGCGGAGAAAGAGGGATGGGCCAGCCATGCGGACGCGCATGTCAGCTATGTCCACATCGTGCCCGCCTTCGACGAAGCCCCACTCCTCCACCTGCCACCCCACATTTCCGACATGTCTTGGTCGTCAGCCTTCACCATCAGAGAGTGGCACTTGCTCCAGTGCAACTGGCGGGACAGCCAATATCAGCTGTTCGACCCCAAGCACTGGACAACAAAACTGGACATACTGAGCTACAGTAATGTGAAATTGCACAATCCAAGGAGCCAAGTCCGAGCTTGGAGATGTTCATGAGAACTCAAGCTCAACCCTGCACACTGCAGGAAGATAGAGTGCTCATGCAACGAGCATGCTGGTGCTGACTAGGGCACCTGGAAGTCCTCGTCAAGCCTCGCTGCAGAGATGGCAGCTGCGATGTCAAGGTGACCCTCGACGACGGCGAGTGCAATCACCAACGACCGCGCAGAGCCTGCCAGCAAGTCAACGCTCGCGAGCTGCCAGTCGTCCAGGCTGTCAAGGTACGCCCTCATCGCCGTCACCACGTTGTCAGGCTGGCTGGGCCCCATGATATCTGCTGAATGTGATGGCTTGGCGCCGATGTGGGCGCCCACCTTATCAAGGATAGGATTCCACACTTCTGCCTGCTTGTCTGCAATACATCGGCACATCTGACACCTCTGAGAAATTTGAGTGTGGCAGCCCGTTGACACCAGGCAGTTCTGAAGCTCGGAAGGGACATCAGACTCGATACAAGATTCAAGTTCCAGTTTGAGACTGTCAAGGTTCGCGAAGTACTCGTCTTGTGCAGCAGTTCCTCTATGAAATATGAGAGGAAATAAGGACCTGCCAGGGAGGAGGGTTCGGGAGCTCGCACACACAGTGAGTCGGTGTGGAAGTACTTGAGCAGCGTAACTATCACCCGCTCGCGGTCTGTAGCAATCTGGTCGATCGCCGTGGCGGCAAGCTTCATAAGGGGCATCGTGAATGGTCGCACCGACTTGGAGTCCTGGACCCAGATAAGAATGGCGGGAGCGTCAGGAGGAGTCGGCGTCGGCGACAACCGAGGACGCCTGATGCAGCTGGAGCGCCTGGCGCAGCACTTCATTGTGCCTCAACTTTCGCGCTGGGCTACGTGGGTGCTCGTTGGGCAGCCCAGCCATGGCCGCTACAAGCTCCGCTGCGCTGCCGACTTCTCCATCCTGCTCTGCAGACTGTGGTTCAAGTCACAACCACTGGCCGCACTCGGCGCCTGCACCCTGCGAGCTGCGAGCTGAGATGTGCTCCTGGCAGCCTCTCGGCGGCTGTCAAGCAGGCCCGGCTACGGAGGGGTCTGGTCGGATGCAGCGGCCCTGGTGAGCGCCAGCCGCGATGTAATGAAACGAATGAGAGGGATAGCGACCAAAGGCGGCCGCGGCTTCGCACCTGCCACTCCCACTCGGCAGCGATGGCCATGGCCAGCGCGCACGACGGCACCACCAGCGGCCGCCGCGCCGGCGTCTGCAGCTCGCGCCCGTCCAGTAGCACCGCGTACCCGCCGCCGCCGCCACCGCCGGAGCCGGCGGGCGCGGCGTGGGCCCGNCTGAAAGAGAGAAGCGCGGCCAGTTTGACTGGTGGCTGGGAAAGGCCAGCCCAAAGGAATGGACAAGGTCTGAAGGAGCCGGAGTGCGAACGACTAGGACTAAGACATTAGCCAAGGAACGCTCAGTAACCTATAGTCAGGAGATGCAAGTCTGAGTAGCTAGCCGGCGGAAAGATGTCGCTCTGACGGAAGCCGGAGGCCGCCGCCAAAGCCAAAGCGGCGGCCTCCGGCTTCTTAGTCCTAGTCCTTCGCACTCCGGCTCCTTCAGACCTTGTCCATTCCTTTGGGCTGGCCTTTCCCAGCCACCAGTCAATGTGGCCGCGCTTTCTGATTCATGTAGCCCCACATTTTTGCACTAATTTTGCCGGAACAGTGTTGGCTAGGATTGGCCACCCTTTCATTTCGTGCGCACCGCGCGCCTTATCTCTCTTTCACGGCCATTGTCCCCTTGCTGCGAGTTACTCGACTTGCTGCTGCTCACTCGTGGTCACTAAGCTTCCATCTGCCGTAGGCTCGTGTCTAGCTGCGTCGTTTTAGGCACATTTTTGGCTCTTTGGACCATGTCCTCTCCTTTTGGGCGGGCCTTTCCCAGTCAATCTGGCCGCGCTTTCGTTTCACAGCCCCTACCTTCTGTGGGCGAGCACTTCCTCGGCAGAAGCTTCTTCTCCTGGCCGCCGCTGCAGTCCGCCCCCGCGCCGCGCAGCCCGCCGCCGCCGCCGCCGCCGCCGCACGGCCGGGCCGCGGCCTGCCGCTGACGACGCCCATCACCTTCGAGTCTGGACACACAACCACTGATGCATCTAATGCTGACGACTTACTATTAGGCTCAGGGTTTGGGTTAGGTGTAACTCTATCTTGAGTTAAGGGCCTGACCTCATAGTTCTCAGGATGCAGCCATTTAGAATCGAATTTTGGGATTGAGTGACGCCTGCTCAAACCTCGCTGCACCCGTCTTCCTCTCGGTTGTATTTGCTGTCCTTCCCCCATGGCATGCACCTGCGGGATCCTGGCTCGCATCGCCGGCTGTGGTTGCAACCGGTGGCCCAAGCGCTGATTGCGCCTCGGTTGCGGCGGCGCCACTGTTTGTGGGCGCAGGGACGGCGGAGTGAAGCGAGAGCCCAAGGCCTTCCTCAACCACGCTTCGCAGGCCGTGTCGGAGCACAAGGCCTGCACCTCTCCGACCTCAAGCTGCTGGCCGCGTAATGGCTGGCAAGCATCGTGCGGTCTGGCGCCGGCCGCACCTTCTGACGTGCAGCGCGGCGGCGGCAGGGCGCAGGCACGTCCGCGCGCTTCAGCGCCGATGGCCGCTGGCTCGCCACCGGCGGCGCCGACGCCTCCCTCAAGCTCTACGAGGTCGCCAACACCGCCGCCTACGCAGCCCTTGTGGCCGCCCACCTCCTGGCCCAACAGGCCCGGATGTCGCTTGGGTCCGGCGCCAACGAGCGCACTGCTGATATTGCCATGCTGCTGCGCTGGAGTCCAGGTGGAGGCTCTCAGAGCGCAGTTTGCGCCAACCGAGGAGGGCGCTCTGGCGGAGCGCCCCAACATCCGCGTCTACCTCGACCACGCCCAGGTCCGCTGCCGACTGCCAGAGCTGGCGGCCGCCAGCTGTCCGCGGTTGCCACCACTCTGCGCTCGGCCTTGGCTGCTCCTGCAGTCAGCTGCTAGTGCTGACGGCTGCCTGGGGCCCGGGAGCGGTGGCGCATCGGCAGCGCAGCAAATAAACGACGCGGACTTCCACCCGACTACGCCCATCCTCATCTCTGCCGCCGACGACAGCACCATCAAGTGGGCTGCCGTTTATGCTGCCTTCGCAACTGCCGCCTGTGCAGCCCTTACACTGTCCTCTATTTCTCAATGTTGTCATAGAAAGCCTGCCATTATTGCCAGCTCCACTCAAGGGCGCTGTTAAGGAGACCTGCTCTGCTGCTATGCGTTGGCGCAGGTTCTTCGACTTCCGGTACACCGCCCGGCGAGCCTTCCGCGTCATCCAGGTGCTCAGCCTCTCGTCCGGCCCACCGGCAGGGCCAGGCTGGCAAGCTCGGCACATTCGCCAACAGTCGCCAAAGCAGCAGCGCCAAAGCCTAGCGCGCTGCATTGGCTGGTGCCGGCGCAATTTGTGGTCAGGATACTCACCGCGTGAAGTCCGTTGCCTTCCACCCCTGTGGCGAGTACGTCCTCGCTGGTGAGATGTGCTCCGTCCAAGTTCCTGCAGGGGATACTAAGAAATTGGAGATCAGATCTGAGAAACATGAACCAAGACTTGTGCCTAATGGCTTAAGGGTCAGCTTCTGTTGCCAACACTGCTGCTGCCCTTGCCCTGCTCGGTTGGAGATGGCTGTTGAGGCTTGGTCGCACCTTGTGAACTATAACTCATGGTTAGGTGTACACAGGCACGGAGCATGCGCTGCTGCACCTCTACGATGTGAATACTTTCAAGTGCTTCCTGTCGGCGGCTGTCCAGCCGCCGCACATCGGCGGTGCTGTGAACCAGGCGAGCAGCGCTGGGCTGGTGTCACTGCAGAGCGCACTCGCTGGCCGCTGTTGCAGTGCGGCGCTGAAGGTGTGGCTTTGCTGCAGATGGCAACTGCTGATGCCCCTCTCCTGTCTCCTACCCCGTTGGCTGCTGTTGCCAGGTCCGATACAGTCAGACCGGCGCGGCATATGCGAGCTGCCACAAGGATGGTGCCGTGCGGCTGTGGGACGGCGTGACTGGGCGCTGCGTGCGAGTCCTGGGTGGGCCCGACATCAGCACCGCTGCCAGTGGTGCCGGCCAGGCCGCCGCCGGCGCTGGTGAAGTCGCGGCACGACCTGAGGCAATAAGTGTGGCCTTCAGTCGAGACCAAAAGTGAGTTACTGCCAGCAAGGGTGCTTGTGGGGGGCTGAAGTTGTAAGATCAGGCTTTGTATACGTTGTGGACACCAGATCTCCACATGAAACCCTGTCTTTGCTATGTTACTGTAGCAGCAGCAGTGACTGCGGACGGTTTGAGCTTCTATGCAGGTACCTGCTGACAGGTGGGCAGGATGGCACTGCTAGATTGTGGGACATTGGCAGTGGCCAGCAAGTACAGACATACGGTGGCGGTGGCGGCGGTGGCAACGGCAACGGCGGTGGCGACGCCACACCCTCCTCTGGCCAGGTGCAGTGAGAACAGCAGTTTCATCTGCATCGAGCCGTACGGTCAGGGCGTGTCTGGCGCTGCTAACGGTTGCAGGGAGCAGGGTGGCGGCCAGGCGGCATTCGATCATGTGGAGGAGCTGGTGCTGAGCACAAGCGGCGTGACAAATGAGGTGCGTGCGCCAATGGGCAGTACAGCTGCTAGCGCTGCACCTGCGCGAAGCACCACAGAGTTGGCTCTAAGTAATGTCAGCTGGGCAGCCCTGCAGGTGGTTGTGTGGGATGTCGTGACGGGCAAGGAGGTGGCGCGCTTGCCCTCGGGGCACACCGGCACTCCAACCACACTTGCACATTCACCGGCTGAGGCGGTGTTTGCGACAGTGGGCGCGGACCATGTTGTGCGCCTGTGGGTCGAGCAGGCTGAGTCGTTATAGTGGGAGCACAAGGGACTGGCGGCTCAGCTGCCGTCAATGATCCTGGCGGCACTGGCGGTTACAGCATTCGTGGGTCGATGATGGTGCCATCGACGCTAGCGTCACCGCAAGCACTGCTGCGCTATGCTCGTCCGGCTGGGCAGGGATGACACAGAAGCCAAGTCATCGGAGCAGGGCTTTGCGAGAGGAGCAACACCAGCCAGCTGCCGTGGCATGAAGGATACCGGGGTGGTTGTGGGAGAAGCGGCGACGGCAGTGCAAGAAGCGCCAATGGTGAGGAGAACGGTGCTGCATGCCAAGGGCGAAAGCAAAGGGGCTTGGGTGTAAAGGGGTGGCGATGCATGCGACGCGCCCAATCTGGCTCTGGGACCATTTGTGTTCTCGTTAGCAGTAAGCAGCATATTGACCGGCCTGCTTCCGAAAGCAAGGCCTGTGTCCTTGATCCTGGAGGACAGGCAGTCAGAATGTAAGCGGCGCATGGTCCATTTGGTACATGTGCCTGCTTGAGGACTGTGGATCCTCCCTGCACATGGGCTTGACGAAGGCCCTCTTTTACTATGCGCAATTTCCTCTTCCGCCTGCAGTGCCAGCCCAGCTCCTACAATCGTCATGTCCTAGTATCAGAGCCTTTGCAGCCTCAGGCACGTTAGAACCCCCATAAGCTACCTGCTCCGTGTCATCAGGGCTGTCCTCGAAGGGAGGCTGCTCATCCGCAGAAAAGAAGCTCTTCATGTGGAGAAGAGGCTCTTCAAGAGAGGGCGATGGCTGCGAGAAGCAAGCCCAAACAAATTGCTGCTGCAGGCGCCGCCCATAGACACTGCCACGTGCTTCGATGGATGTTGCAGGCCCCAGCTGATTGATCAGGAGTAGATCAAGGTTAACAGACTGTATCATTGAACGACCAATGAGAGAAGGCGCCCATTGCGGCATGAAACGGAAGGAGGCCAAACAGAGCCAATACACTGTTCAGGCAACCAATGTGAAGGATGGGGCTACACAAAGCGACGCCCTTGGCTTAGAGGCCCTTGGCTAGAGGAGCTGAGGTAACAGGACGAAAGCACAAGTGAAGGGGAACTTCAGTATCCACGAGTGAGTACGGCACCGCACATACAGATTGACAGGCTAGCTTGGAGCCAGAGCACCGCCACGAACGTCAGTGGCCTGGCTTAGAAGAAGCACTGTTCCAGAGGGCTGTGAGAGAAATAGCTCTTCCATGTAAAGCAATGGCTGTGAGATGCCAGCCCAAAGGACTAAACAATAAGGTGAGAAGAAAAGGCAGCTCAGCTTTGCTCATACTTTGTTCGGGCTGGCATCTCACAGCCACCGCCCTCTCCCGGAAGCCTCTTTCCGCCTAGAGCACCGGCAGCTCTTCCAGAGCTTCCAGTGCTTTAGGTGGAGATAGTGAAGACAGAAAGGGGGTGAGGCTGTGAAAAGCGAGCCCGAAAACTTGACAGAAGTGAAAGAGAGAAGGCGCGCGGTGCGCATGAAATTAAAGCGAGGCCAATTCAAGCCAGTACATTGTTCAGACAAAAACTAGCGCAAAGATAAGGGGGAAAGACGAGAAGTAGTAACACTCTTCCAGTAGAGGGCGATGGCTGTGATGGCTGGCCAGCCCAGAAAGTGCGAAGAGGCCAGCCACGGGGGCACGGTCGGGGCACGGTCCGCCGTTGACCGTCAGGGGCCGCCAGAAAAAAGGGCTCGCCCATTGAGGATAGGGGCTGGACAAGCCAGCCCAAAAAAGAATGAACAAAGAACGAGAAGGGGGCCAGAGGAAGCCAGAGGAAGCGCTAAGAAACCAAAGCACACAAAGAAAGAAAGCAGCTACAAATTACTCAGTAACCCCTGCTAAGCAGCCGCAAATCAGAGAGGC